>SOPF01022693.1:0-18024 GCA_012979155.1 Hypericum perforatum
TGATAACCACGTTACAGAAGCAACAAGTCGCTCTATTCCTTGAGCTGTACATCACAGGAGAGAGCCTCCTTAATGAACCTGTCGAAGTTTTGGTAAGAAAGCCCTCCAACATCAGTAGCTTCTTCTGCCTTATTCTTCCATTCCACAGCATTCTGCCTCTTCGTCTTTCCTTGATCTCCCACCATCATCTCCTTAACCACGGATTCGATCTCCTCCCTCTTCGCTTCATGTCCGATCTCCAATCCCATCCCCCACTTTTTGCACGCGTACCTCCGGTTCGTGTGCTGGTCCGCGAAGTAAGGCCAGCAAATGACCGGCACACCACAGGATATCGCTTCAAGCATCGAGTTCCAACCACAATGTGTCAGGAAAGCGCCAACCGCTTCATGCGAAAGGACTTGTTCTTGTCGACACCAACTTGCCAGGAAACCTCTGTCCTTTGTCTCCTCGATGAACTCTCGAGGCAAGGCCGCGGAGTCTCCCATCACCACGTCGGATCTGATGATCCATAGAAATGGTTGCTTGCTGTTGGCAAGCCCCCAGGCAAATTCCTGCAGGTTCTTCTCCGAAACCATAGCCAGACTTCCAAAGTTTATGTATATAACCGAGCTCGGATCTCTTTGGTCAAGCCATTCAATGCACGCCGAGTCTTCTTCCCACAGACTCGACCCGATCGATAAGGACATGCTCTCGGGAATGCGCCCTTCGAGCATGTGAATCGGACCGACGGTGTAGATGCGCGAAGACGGGAACTTGGTGGATGCAATGGCTTCCAGAACTTCGTGCTCGAACTCGTCGAATGTGTTGAACAATAAAGCGGAGGAGCTCAGGCAATTCTCTACCTCTGATCCCAAATAATCAACCATCAGTTCGTCGTTGGTGGTTCCGACAAAAGATGGGATGTCCTTTAGCCTGATGTCGCTCAGGCCAGGGATCCAATCAACTGGTTCATTGCCACTTCCATTTTCACTAAAGAAACTCTCATCTGCATCAAGATTCTAAGGTTAATATTAATAATCATAGGCTAGCAGTCCCCTGTCAGTAAAAGTAGAGCCAATTAACGGCAGCATAAGAGAAATTTTGTTATTGTTGATCTTTAATTTAAAATTGGGCTTATATGTAAAATAACTTGTAATGAGCTAGTATCTTCTCTTGCGACTAATTGAAACTAGTCAATAATTTTTTTTTTGGTACAAGAAAGTAGTCAATAAATTATAAATAATTTTGGTATTTACTGTATCTAGAGACATTACAGACTTTCCAATCTTGGAATTGCAAATAGAATAACTAAGGGTCACATGTATGTAACTAGCTTCTTCAGGATCTCCGTTCATTGCTTTTTTCATTGAAAATAGATCACAGAAAACTAAGTAATTGTGTAAGACACATTGTAATCGAGAAAATTATGGAGAAAGCAATTATGGAAACAAGAAATACAAAGGAAAAGTTGTTTATGTGATGAAAAGTCAAAGAAACATAATTTGTTAATTGTGTCATAATTAAGTGAATAAAGCAATTTTGGAACAAGTGCTTATATAGCCCGATATCCTTACAAATTGGACTTATACGAAATTCTACTTATTAAAAGCAAATCGAGAAAACCAACCCGACTTCCAAGATTATTACAAACCATTTCGGATTTAGTTATGCTTATATGGAGTTGCATGGAATCTTAGATTGTGAATGAAAATAGTGATTACCTTTGTGAGGGGCGATACCTCTTCTTTGGAGTTCCGAGAAATGCAAGTAACCCATGAAGCTACAAGCCGAGGCAGTCCAGAACTGAACCCGCGGTATCCCTAGCATTTCCGCAGCCCTTGCACCAAATCCCATCACCCCATCCGAAATTATGCAAGACACAGGAGGTACCTCATCGGACGACCAACTGTTCAACTTCTTAAGCAGCTCCACGAACGGAGCGAGGCAGTTCTTCCTCGTCGCGTCGCAGAGGGACGGAATGTCCTGGTTCGCATCGAATGCCGAGGAAGGCAACCCGTCTGGTATGGTCTCGAAGCGGAAGTCGCGGAGGCCCGCTACGGAGTCCGGACCTCCGGAACGGACCAGCCTGGTGTAGTTGAACTCGGTGTGTACGAAGGTGACATGGAAGCCCCTGAAGTGTAACAGCTTGGCTAGTCTCATGAAGGGAATGATATGGCCTTGTGTTGGGTGTGGAACACATACTACGTGAGGCTTTCTCCCTCCCACATCGAAGCTCATCGTGAAATAAATTTTTACAACAATATTACACCAATCAAAAACCTGAACTTTAATAGTTTATTTTACTAAATTGTGTTATTGGGTTCTTGATGACCGAAATAGCCGGCGTTAAATAGCTTCAATCCACCTGATGTACAGAATATGCCCCTCGTCTAATGGTGCAAATGGGTATATGATTATTTCTGTGAAAAGGAAGAAAAGAAAGAATCCGAACAATGATTCTAAAAAAAAAAAAGAATCCGAACAATATCTAGAAACAAAAAGATACTTTCAGGAAAAAAATTTAGAACCGAATCAAAAACTTGGTAATTGATTAGATATTGGACAGGAAAAACTTCAGCCTCAAGTTTTTCAGTTGTGCCAACAAAGGTTTTAAAATTTGCCAAGACTCAAATCCAATATTTCTGGTTATGTTTGTAAAGTTATTTGTACAAGCAGTGATAGAAACATAGATTAACAATTAAAATTTGATTACATAAACCATTGCGGTCAAAAATGAAATCGGACGAATTTATTCGAGATAAAAAATTTCTTAGATATACCCTCCTTAATTAACCACCTCAACTAAAATGATTTTGGTCAATCACTTTACGGATCGAATTGGATTTGTGGATCAAATTGGGTGTTAAGAATCGATGATTATCGACATTTTGAAATTCTTATTCTCCACACCACTTCCTTTTTTCTACCAGAAATCAACTTATTAAACAGCCAAGTGCATGCTTTTAAAGTAAAGATTAATGGTTGTCCAAGCTTGATGAAGCATATACGTACGTGTAAAAGAGAGAGTATATATTTTAAGAAATAGTTTGTTAACATGTCAGAGCATCATGAACGTATCAATGTATTATAAAATACCATTTATTATATTTAATGTAACCAAATTAAATATGCTTTGGTTAATTACATATTAGTGGTTGCAAGCACTATTGTAACATATACGAAAGAAGCATAAATTAATATGAAAATGGGAAGAGGGAATGCTCGGCAATTTATGTTGCGTTTCCTACCTATTCTGGACATATTGTAACGCCCTGTGATTTGATTGATTGGGTCCACTGTACCAACACGGGTCTTTTCAGTGTGCTTTGTCCTCACTCGCACGCACTCTGGAAAACTTTCCAGGAGGTCACCCATCCTGATCCTACCCTCGGCCAAACGTGTTTAACCTTGGAATTCTTTCAGGCTGTGTGCCCGAAAAGAAGGTGCACCTTGTTAGTATAGATAGTAACAATCAAATCACTTAAGCCTTTTACATAGTACATATTCGGGGTATCACATTCACCCCTCCTTAAATACGCGACGTCCTCGTCGCTCCAGAGATACACATAATCCAGAATGCCTCGCTTGTAGATGTATTCGATCTCCAAATCACACCGTAAAGGCGAGGTCGCTCTGATACCAAATGTAACACCCCGTATTTTGATCGACTGGCTCCACTGTACTAACACGGGTCTTTTTAGCGTGCTTTGTCTTTACTCGCACGCACCTTGGGAAACTTCCCAGGAAGTCACCCATCCTGATCCTACCCTCGGCCAAACGCGTTTTGTGCTCGAAAAGATGGTGCATCTTGTTGGTATGAAAAATAACAATCAAATTCGATAGTGTAAATTATATACGACTTAAGTAAAATTTTTAAAATATTAAATTTAAATTAAGTTAAAATTTTAAAATATGACAAAAAAATTTCAACTAATATTTAATACTGATTTCAATTTATTATATCCTGTGTGATTTCCGATAGTGTAAATTAAATTCGAGTTAAGTGAAATTTTAAAATATGACAATATTTTCTTAACTAATTTTTAACATTGATAAATCATCAATATCTCAGATTCAAATTTTGGTCAACTTATAAAACGAACTCATAATCGTACATAATTTAGTCTAATTGAGAAAAGAACATGAGCATATCATAAAGACAAGATGGAAAGAGAAAGAGTACAAAGTCGAGAAAGACACTAATGCAAACCAAAATAAGAGAGCGAAAAAAGAAGATTAAAAATGTAGATTTGTGATAATATTATAGTAATAAATTGTTTAAGATATGTATTTTAAGTTTTGGTATTTTAGTGGAAATGGTGGGTGCTCTTGCATTAGTTAAACTAATTATCCTACTCTCCCGATAATTTCTCTTGTTAATTACACTTAAATACAATTAATTTTTTTAAACGAACATGCGTAGTTCACCGTATTTTAAGTACAAAAAAGTTGTCCTTCTAAAAACTACGAATAAAAATTTCACAATTATAATTGAAGTGTAGGAATTAAAATTTAAAATATGCCCCTCAACTGTGAAAAAAAACTGTGTATTAAAAAACTAAATGTCAAACTCGAAGAAACGAAGAAGATGAAAGTGAAGCGAAGCTAAAAGATGGAGAAACGAGTGAGAAAAGACAAAGATTCCTTTTAGAATATTTAGAGAGTTTTGCGGAAATTAATAACCGCCATAGCTAGGGATTGGTGAAGGAAATGATTGGAATAATAACTGCCCAATCCTGATTCTATTTTTATACACGTGGAGGCCGAATTACGAAACGGTCTCTAACATTTCCTACGCTATACAAACAAGTCCCTGCGTGTCTGGAAATAAAATCAATTTGAGTCTGTGGTTCTTGGACTTCAACACTTCGATCCCTGCAGCTCCTCTTTATGCTTCAATACCCTCCCGTAAGCTGGACTATACAGATCAAGTAGTCCAAGCTTAGAAACGAGATATTCAAACCGTTGAATTGTGAGGCTCTTCGTGAGAATGTCTGCTACTTGATATGTCATCTTTCTGTGGAAAAATTTGACCAATCCGAGTTGTATCTTCTCTCTAACTACATGGCAATCTACTTCGACGTGCTTTGTTCTCTCGTGAAATACAGGGTTCTCGGCAATATAAATGGCCAACTTGTTGTCGCAATAGAGAAGTGCAGGCATCACAGGTTTCACCTGCAGCTCCTCAAGTAAATAAAGAAGCCATTGTGTTTCACGAGTGAGTGAGGCAAGTGCACGATACTCTGCTTCAGATGAAGAATAGTACATAGTGGCTTGCTTCTTGGCTTTCCAAGAGACAAGAGAATTCCCCAGATAAACGCAGTAGCCAGTGACACATCGCCTGGTATCCAAGCAAGTAGCATAATCACTATCAGAAAACCCTTTGAACTGCAAAGTGTTAACTGCTGGATAAAACAAACCGAGACCAGGATTTGATTTGAGATAGTGAAGGACATTATAAGCAGCCTCTAAGTGAGTCTCTTGTGGTTGTGTAAGGAACTGACTCAGTTGCTGTACCACATAACCAATATCAGGTCGAGTCCCTAAAAGATATAACAATTTCCCAACCAAACGGCGATATAATGTAGAATCTTCAATAACCTGCATCCCATCAACTGTTGTCTTAACAACAGGAGTTCCATCTGGCAAGTGTGCAAGATCATCCAAAAAACGACCCCCTTTCTTGGCACTGAGATGTACATTTGCATCAATGGGAGATCGTCTTGGTTTGCAGTTCGAAAAACCTGCATCCCTGAGCAATTCAAGTGTGTACTTCTTCTGATAAATATTCAAACCTTTATCACTTCTGGCAATCTCAAGGCCAAGAAAATACCGCAACTGACCAAGATCTTTCAGCTTTAAAGTTTGTTCTAAATGTAACTTGGTAGCAGTAATAGCATCCATGGAGTTTCCTGCTATAATGATATCATCCACATATACCAGCAAGACCAAGAAAGAGCCTGACTGATGAAAGATGAACATCGAATGATCATGTAGAGATTGTACAAAACCGAAGGCAAGAAAAATTGAGGTCAGTTTGGCAAACCACTGACGACTGGCCTGCTTTAAACTATAAAGTGACTTCGTCAGCTTACAAACTTTGCCCAAAGCAGAAGGAGAAACCTCGAGCCCCTGTGGTATCTGCATATAGACTTCCTCATGGAGATCACCATGCAAAAAAGCATTATTAACATCTAATTGATGCAGATGCCAATGTCGAGCTGCAGCAACAGCTAAAACTAAACAGATAGTGGACATTTTAACAACAGGGCTAAAGGTCTCAAAGTAATCGATACCAAGTGATTGATTATAGCCTTTGGCAATAAGGCATGCTTTATACCTCTCAATAGACCCGTCTAATCTATGCTTGATCTTGTAAACCTATTTACTACCAATGACGGGTTTGCTAGGAGGGAGAGAAACAAGCTCCCAAGTATGATTGGTTGCCAAGGCATCCAGCTCAGCTCGCATAGCCTCGACCCAACATTCCTCTGTCACCGCCCGTTCATATGAAGCAGGTTCAATCTGACTATTGAGAGACACACTATAGACTCTAGACTGAGGACTAACATTATCAAGAGTAAAAAATGAACTAAGAGGATAGATATAAGAAGAGGAGGACTGACCTGAACTAAGGAATGGAGTCATGGAGTGCTGCAGAGTTATGTTAAGTTAATAGGAATCCAGATGAGATGGTAAGTGTTTAGGTCGAGGGGATCGTCGAAGAGGAATGTTGGTTGGTAAGGGTGAAGGTGGTGTCGTATGGTTGGCAGGTGGTGGATATGGGATATGTGATGTGGCTGAAGGTATATCTGGTATAGAAGTGGATGATGGATGGTAACTGGAAACATAGTTGGTATTGATCTGATACGGGAAGATATTCTCATAGAAAATGACATCACGAGAGACAATGACTTCTTGAGTGTCCAAGTTGTAAAGCTTGTAACCTTTAATGGTCGGAGGAATACCCAAGAAAACATACTGCTGTGCTCGAGCTTCAAACTTGGTTCGATGAACTGTAGGTGTAGAGGCATAGCAAAGATATCCAAATACACGAAGGTGATCATAAGATGGAGTATGGTTATAGAGTTTGATAAACGGTGCTGGTTGGCAATAGCTGAAGAGGGCAAACGATTCATCAAGTACACAACATACGAAACTGCATCACTCCAAAAACAGGTAGGTAGATGTGATTGAAAAATCAAAGCTCGAGCTATATTGAGAATGTCTTGATATTTGCGCTCCACATGTCCATTTTGTTGTGGAGTATAAACACATGATTTTTCATGGATGATCCCCTTGCTTTGATAGAAAGTGTTCATGTTAAACTCCTGTCCTTGATCAGAATGTATAATCTTGATCTTCTTGTTAAACTGTGTTTCAACTAATGTGGTAAACTGGTTGATAATATCACAAACTTGAGACTTGTCACGCATCAAATATATCCAGGTAAAACGAGAATGGTCATCAACTATGGTTAAGAAGTAAGAGTATCCATCATAAGAAGGGTCTGCATATTTGCCCCATATATCCATATGAACGAGTTCAAACAAAGTAGAAGCCAATGAGTCACTAGACGTAAAACTAAGTCTGCAATGTTTAGCAAAGTGACAAATGTCACAATGTTGTACTGCTCTAGGTTGAATACAAGGGTTCAACCTGTGTAATTCTTGTAGACAAGGTGAAGAAGCATGTCCCAATCTGATGTGCCAGAGGTTGAAATCAGCAGCAATGTATGTAGAATGTGAGTCTGCAGAGCATTGAAGATGAGGAGGTTGTTTGGGCAGTGATTGGTTGAGGTTGTGTTTAGGTTGTTGGGTTGAAGAGTGTATGGTTAGTAGTGTTTGGTTAAGGATGTATATGCCATTGGACTCTGCAGCACTACCAATCATTCTCCCACTTATGAGGTCCTGAATAAGACAGACATGAGTCTTGAAACAAAGTTGAAAAGGGAAACACGAAGTGAGTTTGCTAACTGAGATCAGATTGAAATCAAATGAGGGGACAAGAAGGACATTGAAGAGAAAGATATCAGGTTCTAACTTAACAGTTCCAATATGAGTGGCAACTGCATGATTGTGATTGGGTAACGTGACCATGGCATTGACTATAGGATGACTCTCTACATAGTAATGGGGTGAACATGTGATATGATTAGAAGCACCAGAATCTAAGATCCAAGCATTAGATGACAAAGAAACAGAACAAGCTCTAGAAGAAAACAAGAAAGGTTTACCAGAAAAAGTTGGCTATTGGACTGCATTCACTTGTGCAACCTCACCAATTGGAGTCCTAGGAACTGAACTCTTAGGCATGACAGAGGTCTGTTGAATAAAAAATATGAGCTGATTGAATTGATCAGGAGAGAGACCAAACTCCTTCGAATTTGTAACAGTTGATCCGCCCGAGGATTGCTCAGAAGAAGCATGAGAATGATTTGCAGGTGTAGATTGGCTTGCAAATCCTGCAAAAGAGTTGGAATGACCACCAGATCTGTTGTTAGTGAATTTAAAATTTGGAGGGAAACCATGTTTTCTGTAGCACTTGTCAATTGTATGACCCTCTTTGCCACAATGAGAACAGATTGGTTTCTTGGAATCATTCCATTGCTTCTTAGAAGGTCTGTTGGTTGCAGCAGCAGCAGCAATTGGCTAAGTTCCTGATGCTGTCAGTACCATTTGAACATCTCCTGCACTTTTTCCTGAGCCTAAAAGCTGTTGTTCATGCTGCAATGCCAAGTACAGAGTCCTGCTGACACTAGGAAATGGATCAATTAGTATGATCTATGATCTCACAGTATCATAATTGTCATTTAAACTAATCAAGAAGTGAATCACTTGATCACGCTCCATGTAAACCCGATTGGACTTCACAACATCACATTCAAAAGATCCTTTCTCTAAATCCACACAATAACATTAAGTGACTGGTCTATATTGAATAAATTGGTCCCAAAGTGTTCTAAAAGTCGTGAAATATTCAGTAACCGAGAGAGCTCCCTGCTTGAGTGTGCACAACTGCATCTGCAGACGTGCGATTTGAATAGAATCACCCTTTCCAAAATGTTCACGCAAATCATTCCAAACTTCCTCTACAGTTTCTAATCCATTCAAACTCTGTGCAATCGATGGTTCAATAGATGACATCAACCAGCTTATGATCATACTATTGCAACCTTCCCAATCTCTATACTCTGGTTCTCTATACACAGGGATACGCACAGATCCTTCAACCAATGGCCACTTCTTCTTAGACCTAAGTACTCTAGCCATATTGTTGCTCCAGTTGTGATAGTTTTGATTATTCAGCAAAGGAGTTACCAGAATAGAAGTCGGATTCTCACTTGGATGAAGATAGAAGATGGAGCTTTCCGATCCAGCTCCTTGAGCTGAATAACCAGATGAACCTCCATGTGCAGCTTGTTGAGGTAGTGGAAGCTCAATTTTTTTTTGTTTTCCAAGAGCTAGAATAGAATAACCCGAGTGCTGCAAAGCATTCTCTCTCGGAGCTTGTGGAACCGCGTTGTTACCTTCTCTCGCCATCAACACGTCGCGATAGCTTGAAGAAGATGAAGACTCCAGGATCAAATACTACTCAAACTCTTGCTTGAGCTCTGATACCATGTCAAACTCGAAGAAACGAAGAAGATGAAAGTGAAGCGAAGCTAAAAGATGGAGAAACGAGTGAGAAAAGACAAAGATTCCTTTTAGAATATTTAGAGAGTCTTGCGGAAATTAATAACCGCCATAGCTAGGGATTGGTGAAGGAAATGATTGGAATAATAACTGCCAAATCCTGATTCTGTTTTTATACACGTGGAAGCCAAATTACGAAACAGTCTCTAACATTTCCTACGCTATACAAACAAGTCCCTGCGTGTCTAGAAACAAAATCAATTTGAGTCTGTGGTTCTTGGACTTCAACACTTCGATCCCTGCAGCTCCTCTTTATGCTTCAATAATGTGCACGCTTGTTTAGTATTGTGTTAAAAAATAGATCATTTAAATATAATTTTTGAATTATTTTATAATAACTAAACGAATCATTGTAATATAACTATGTGAATCAACAAACCATGCGATTATAAATTAGTAAACAATTTCATCATTCATAATATATTTTAGGACAAACTATTCTATCACAATCTATCATAATGAAATTATTTTATCATAATTAGTCGAACTATTTTTTTAATTATTTTATCATAATTAGTCGAATTATTTTATCATAACTGATAAACTCATTACATTGTAATTATTCGAATCACTTTATTATTCAAGACGATACTCAACAAAAATATAAATTCATGATTGAATCCAGTTCTCGTAAGCGGGAGTTCAAGATAACTCGTTCTTGATGAATGATCACAGTTTAATATTGTTAAATCATGATATTATTTTAAATTAGTTTATAAATCCCCGGATCAAAAATTTGATCACAATTTCAGATCTAATTTTTTGCATAAATTCACCCAAAAAATAACAAAACTGACGTCAAAAGAACAAGTCTCCATCGTATCACCAATAAGGCAATAACAACTAGTATAACGATTTTCCCGGGACGAAAATATAAACAAATCCACGCGTCGCCTCCGAAAAACTCGGGTGTTTCCCCAGGATGGGTTGGGGTATATCATGAAGTGGGAATTCAAGTTCATGGCCATCTACGCAAGTCTGTTGCTAATTCCCACTTGCAATATGACATGATATTGTTGGATGGTTGCATGCAAATGTGTTCGATGGTTTCTTATACCCCTTCGTGTTAGGCTCTTTGTTAAGTTCTTGCAGAACAAACACATTGAAATCTTGAGGTTGCTACGGTAGTAATGGAGCACCTTACTGAGCTTGAACCAGCAGGTGATCTTGTGAATTTTGCTTCGCTACTGGGAGATGAGATTTTAGTTTTCAACTTTTGACAAATTTGTATTTTGTTTGGTGGACTTGGACCAACTTGGTTTGGTTTACCAAGTTGCGACATGGTAGAAAGAATTTAACATCAAATCAGCCAGTAGAAGTCACCATATGGCGAAGAATACAAGTTGCAGGTTTTTGCAAGGATTATTCCATACAAGCAATAAGGCTCTCTATTCCTTGAGCTGCACATTACAGGAGAGAGCCTCCTCAATGAACCTATCGAAGTTTTGGTACGAAACCCCTCCAACATCAGTAGCTTCTTCTGCCTTATTCTTCCATTCAACAGCCTTCTGCCTCATCGTTCTTCCTTGATCTCCCACCATCATCTCCTTGACCACGGATTCGATCTCCTCCTTCTTCACTTCATGTCCGATCTCCAATCCCATCCCCCACTTGGTGCAAGCGTACCTCCGGTTCGTGTGCTGGTCCGCGAAATAAGGCCAGCAAATGACCGGCACCCCGCAGGATACCGTTTCGAGCATCGAGTTCCAACCACAATGTGTCAGGAAAGCGCCGACCGCTGGATGTGAGAGGACTTGTTCTTGCCGACACCAACTTGCCAGGAACCCTCTGTCCTTTGTCTCCTCGATGAACTCTCGAGGCAAGGCCACGGAGTCTCCCATCACAACATCGGATCTGATGATCCATAGAAAAGGTTGCTTGCTGCTGGCAATCCCCCAGGCAAATTCCTGCAAGTTCTTCTCCGACATCATAGCCACACTTCCGTAATTCACATATACAACCGAGCGAGGATCTCTTTTGTCAAGCCATTCAATGCAGGCCTTGTCTTCTTCCCACAGACTCGACCTGATCGACTTGGACTTGCCCTCAGGAATGCGCCCCTCTAGCAAGTGCAGTGGACCGATGGAGTATATGCGCGAGGAAGGAAATTTGGTCGATGCGATGGCTTCGAAAACTTCGTGCTCGAACTCTTCGAATGTGTTGAACAATATCGCGGAGGAGGTCAAGCAATTCTCTGCCTCTGATCCCATGAATTCAACCATCAATTCATCGTTGCTGGTTCCGACAAAAGATGGGATGTCCTTTAGCCTGATATTGCTTAGGCCAGGGATCCAATCAACCGGTTCATTGGCTCTTCCATTCTCACTATAGAAAGTCTCATCTGCATCCAGATTCTAAGGTTAACTTATTGTTGGGGCAAAATATAGTTGAATGGTTATTACCTTTGTGAGGGAAGATGCCTCTTCTTTGGAGTTCAGTGGTATGCAAGTATCCCATGAAGCTACAAGCCGAGGCAGTCCAGAACTGAACCTGAGGTATCCCTAGCAGCTCTCCCGCCTTTATACCAAAGCTCATTACCCCATCCGAAATTATGCAGGACACGGGAGGTACCTCATCAGACGAAGACGAGCTGTTCAACTTCTTCAGCAGCTCCACGAATGGAGCTAAGCAGTTCTTCCGGGTCGCGTCGCAGAGGGACGGAACGTCCTGCGTTGCATCAAACCCCGAGGAAGGCAAGCCGTCCGGTATGGTCTCGAAGCGGAAGTCAGGGAGGCCTGCGACGGAGTCCGGACCTCCGGACCGGACCAGCCTGGTGTAGTTGAACTCGGTGTGGACAAAGGTCACATGGAAGCCCCTAGAGTGTAACAGCTTGGCTAGTCTCATGAAGGGATTGACATGGCCTTGTGATGGATAAGGAACACATACTACGTGAGGCTTTATGCTTCCCATGAGATTTCAGAGGGGTATCTACAGCTTACTAATTTTCCTGGATTTTCTTGTCCTCGGTTGAGTTACTACAACAGAAAGGGTTGCTTGATATCTGATGAGAAATAGGGTGTTATATAACTTTTTGGATAAATTACTATGCCCTTATTTGTCGATTTTAACTTGTTAGAATTATCTACGGGATCCTTAATTTTAGCAAAATATTGGTATGAGGTCTTTAATGTCAAAATCGGAATCATCGTGAAATGCATGATAACAATAACCGTTTCCGATATTAGAGACCTCAAACTAATATTTCGGTAAAAATCTGACATCCTAGACCAAATTTCGATAAATCAAGAACTATATCACAAATAAGGGCATAAACTAGGCATCTAAAGATAATTTACTAACTTTTTTGTTATGCTAGGCAGTATTCATATGTTGACTAATTCAAGTTCGCAATGGATGATTTTTTAAAATGTAAAAAAAATATTCAACATATATTTAAAAATATTATTACATATATTTAACATGAGACTTTTAAAATCTCACCTCGGGTAACATAATGCTCCTTTGTCTGTATCTGCAAATGGATATGACTCCGTGGATTCCTAAATATGCTGAAGAAAACATCCAACGACTTTAGTTGAATAATAAATTCGTTATGACCTGAAGATTCGAAATTCTGCACTGGACCCAAAATCACATAACTTCATGACTTTTTTTTTTTTGAAGGATACATAACTTCATGACTTCGTCCACCATTTTTTATATTGAATTTACTCTTCCTAGGATTACTAATTCTTCTGCAGTACAACAGGAAACATAAATTGTGGGATTAATTATTCAGATACAACAATAATACAACAGAAAACTACAAGGGCATCAATGCTAGTTGGTGCGTTCCGTAAGGGACTTGGATTCCCATGTACGAGCATGAATTGGGTTCATCATGAAAAGTTACTACATAGGATCCGTTAGTACTCGATTCTTAAACGTGAAAAAAGAAAATGCAAATACAATTGCAGTGTGCTAAATAGTAGTAACACCAACCATCAGTACAAGATTTATCAAATAAAAAAACTACCAGTACAAGGTCATCATCGACCAGCCTATGCCCTTGTTAATGATTTGGAGTATCTTCTCTGCATTCCAACCGGACGGTGATCAAGACAACCATAGCCAGCAAATAATGATCACGACAGCCATGTCCTATTGTCTAGAAACAAAAGGATTCTTTCAAGAAAATAAATTTGAGACGAAATGAAGACATGTAACAATGTGGGAAAGAAAATACAACACATAAGGTATTTGGCAATTCTTTTCGACCAAAACTTGTAGTTGATTAGCCATTGAACCAAAATATTACTAACCAAATTACTTCATGAGGTGAAAACAAAGGTATCAGAATTCGCAAGACTTGTAGTTAGTACAATTCACAACACATTATTGAATAAATATAATTAGATAAACCATTGCGGCCTAACAAAGAAATCGGTAGGCATTAATTCAAGAGAGAAAACTGTCATCCTTGAGGATACTTACTCCTCTAAATAATAAGTCTCAACCATTCTAACCACTTTACTTAAAAATGATTTTGGTTGATCACTTTGAGGATCAAATTGAGATGGTGGGTCAACTTGTTTTTAAGCATTGCCGGCACACTGATTCTTGAGATTCTTATTCTCTCCTTTCTTCCACCAGAAATCAAGTTATTAAACAACCAAGTGGATATGCTATTAAAGAAAAGGTTGAAGATTCCCCAAACTTCATGAAGTATATAAACGTTCCAAACTTGAGGCTCACAGGATATTACCTCATAGATTTTGCTCAAACAGCGGTTACAATTTTGTGGTACGACGAATTTAACACCTAGGACTTGTAAATCTTAATAACTTTATATTAGAACGAAAGTCAGCTTTCCCTTTTTTTATGAAGTATATAGTTGCTTTTTCGCGAGAGAATATATGCGTGTATATAAAGGTAATAAACGCGATATCTTCTGAAGATATTCATGTTTATGTTTGGAGTGAATATAATATAATAGTGCAATGTACAAAAAAAATCATTCTTTGTCAAGGATTTAGTTTGAGATTTTTTATAACAACCCAAATATTTGATTAATTTATGTTTAAATTAAATAGAATTTTAGAAAACATTAAACATATAAATTTTTCTCAATAAATATTTAACACGATATTTCTAGAATTCAAAAGCAAAATCTTTATCATTTGATTTAAATATTTGTCAATAATATTTACTTTCAGTTACTAAACCAGTCAAATCCATGTTGTGGGAAAAATAAATAAATATGTTAGAACGTCGAAAACAATCTAAAGACAGATCCAGAGTGGTCGTCCCAAGAGCGATTCGAACGAATAAGGCAAAGATGGAAAAAATATGGGGAAAAGTAAGAGAATATATGTAGATCTGACTTGGTAGATAAGAAAAGAATTGGTGGAAGAGCAAGAATCTTTATTGAAAATATAGGAGAAGAAACTAGCCAAGCCTGTCATTATATGCCAAGCCTGTCATTATATAGAAAAAACTAGCCCGAGCTTGGAACCAAAAATCCTAGGCCGTTCAATACAAAAAACCTAAATTATCCCTGATCTCGATATGAAAATCAAAACTGCCCAAAATTTCCAAGCTGATAACGACCTTCTTCTGCTCCGAATTTGGAAATGTGATAAACTACAAAGTTGTAGATTTATCTCTTATCTTTCTGTAGCTTTTGAAATCACTTCAATCCGATATTTGAGCAGTTAGTTACGAAGTTTTTACTAAAACTGGTCAGAAAATCCGCGAATTAATTTTCCGCTACAAAAATGCCTCCCACACGTCAATATTTTGACGCTAGGAAAAGTGTTGATGTGTATCCGTCTTTGAACATGCGGAAAATTAACTTCATATATATCCGGCCAAGTTAAAGCCGTAATATGCAAAGAATTTGCTAGTGAATCAGTCGAGACCTTGTCATTGTCGGCCTGCAGATGATCACTTTTCTAGATATATCCGTGTGCTCATGGTTTTTTTGAGGGTGCTTGAATTCAACCTTATGTGGCTGAGTAGAAATTCCATAACCGTACGAATATTGTTGAAGGTCTCTAACCTTTTGCTTTTGAATCCTTTCCTTCAACCTTCTTCGTTGAGTCTTTGTGAAAGTCAGTTGACGAATTTCTTGACATTTGCCCCCCGAGTGTGAGTTTGATTTCCTTGGCACTTCTTTCTGCATAGGCTCCATATGATAGTTTTGACACCTTATAGGTTGCTCACTTCTTATAGCTCCTGTCTTACATGATTCTTTCTTAGACCATGCAAGCTCTTCTTTGGATACCCAGACCTTGGTAATCTTACTATCTTGGAAAATAGTTTGCTCAATCTTTAGCTGAGTAAGTACATCCTTCTTAACCCACGCATACTCAGGCTGTCTCTTGCTAGTTTTGGCTGATTGTGGCCATATTTTAACATTCTTTCCCATGCATGTGCTTCTATTGAAGTGGTGTGTGACTTGCACAGTAGGAAATTGCTTCACTGCACTCTTACTTGGTTCAACAGTCTCCATCATGTGTATGTCTTGCCCCCCCAGATGTGTTAAGTTGAGTTGTAACTTGCGCTTCAATTTTGACATGGTTGTTATCACTATATCTTTCGATCTTGATAACATTATCTTGATCTTCGCTTAAAATAGAATCATTCTGCTCTTCGATCGAGGTAAAATTATCTTGCTCCTCGATCGAGGTAGATCATCATGCTCCTCAGTGGTTGTAAGATTGATATATGCCTCAGCCGAAATGATTCCAGCCAATGTAGGAGCATTGATCACTACGTTGCAGTGCTCTTCATGCCCCCCGGGTAAGATAGAATTCCCATCATTATTCTGAAAGTGAACTTTCTCTTTTGTGTCTTTATGTTGAGCTAGGACATAATTGGACGAGTGTGATATGGACCTTAGTAACATATGACTTGGCGGAGATCCTAAAATTCCCTTAGTAGAAGAAGGTCTAAAAATCCTAAAAGACGGTGGAGGTCCAAGAATCCCTTGTATTGGGAATACCTCTTTCTTCTCCTCAATTATGGGCATTCCAAACTTAATGGTTGTAGTATCGTCAATGGATGACACTTCTTTCTCACTAACCGTGGTATCGGCCAATCGTAAACTAGTCGTTTTGTCAACCTCTTCGACTGTTGGAATAAAATATTGGATCAGTTTAGTCGATTCATGCACAACTGTCTCAACTTTAGTCTTATAACTGTGTGAGTCAAAATATCTTTGATCTTTAGGTTCATGTACGCTACATGATGGTAAAAATGAATCTCCCTTATTGATGATTGTAGTATTGGCCAATTGTGGACTAGCCGCTTGTTCGCTCTCCCAGATAGGAGGGCTACAATACTGCATAGATATAGCCGATTCATGCACGGCTGTATCCATTTTAGTCTCGTAATTGGAGGAGTTGAAATATTTTTGGTCTTCAGCTACTCCACGTGATAGTACTCCAATCGAGTTATTTGGTATGGAGTTAGCTATATAGCATCTTTCCATATATCGAATCACCACCTCACTGATAGGAACTGATAATAAATACTCGAAGTACTCCATTGCTTTTTGCTAAGCAGTCTTGGGAAATAAATTATATTCAAAGTTGGAGTGAAGCTTTTGAGCACGGTGAATTCTCCTATTTTGAACTTTCTTGGTGTAGTAAATAACATCATCAACCAGATGATCGAGTAACTCACAACCATATGTTTTAACATCCTCAATCAGATAATCCGGTGATTCGTTACCAAAGACTGATATATCTTCAATGAAATCCTCAGGTAATTCAACACCATAATAGGTATGATAAAACCACTTTACAACTATAAAGTGAGTTTCTATCCAACCTTCTTCCTTAGTCAATACGAGAGCATATGTATGCTCCAATCTTTCTTTCATGATCTTCAAAGACATTTCACTTTATAGATTGACCAACCTTTATTATTTTGGCCGTATCTTTCTCGTCAAGAATCCGATTAAAGTGATCTTTGTACTACTAGAAAGTGGAGAGATATATCTTCAACTTTTGTGATTTGAGTTTTTTCAGATTCGGCCTGTAAAAGGCCGGAAAAATATCTCAAAGTTCGCGGATCTAGTTGGATGTCAACTTACAGATTGACTACTATGTAGTATTTCAGTCTTAATTTTCTCGTACAAACTCCGATTTTGGCATTCTTAGCATAGTTTTAAAAGCCGCGGTCCGACCGGTGGTTTGACCGGTCGGACTGCGAATCGCTCATTAAAGAGGTTCGTTTTTATGGGTAAACCCGGAGTCCGGTTGAACCGCTCATTTTCCGGTCGGACCGAGTGGTTAGCCCAGAAATCCTAGTTAGATCGGGGCAGTTCGACCAAAAAAATTAAAAAAATTAAAATTTTATCTTTGATTCGAGACCACACATTTTTTAAAATATTTTATTTTTT
>SOPF01022698.1:0-11804 GCA_012979155.1 Hypericum perforatum
ACAACCATGTAATCGTATGATAAAATAATTTAAAAACTTACATATACGTTGCATTGTACTTCCATTGTTTGGATGTAAAAGAGATTAAAATTTCGGAGACAAAACATAATACTTTGCAAGTAAATAGAGTGAAAATAAATGGGAGAAGATGGGGAGCAAATGATCAAGGAGTACTTACATAGGGTAGAGAAACCCTAGGACTGCCCTGTTCAAGATAAACAGAAATGTTTAGCAGCTTCAATTATTTTCATTAGATCCATGATCTCTGGAACAATGGGAACAGGAAGAAACATAGACAAAACAATCGAGGAATGCGATTTTTTACTGCATATTTTGTAATCGCTGACTAGAGGCATACCATGCTAGAATATCGGAGCATTTTAGGGCAAAAATGATGAAGACTTCTAAATCCATTCCGGACAATTTTTCTGGCAAGTGACAAAAATTGCCGTTAAAAATTTTGCAAGTTGGGAAAGGAGAAAGTTGGGGTGCTTTTATAATGAGATTTTTCGGGGTTCGTACCAGATTTAGTATGTGGATATATTAAGTCAAATAAAATAGATTTAAGTTCTCTTAAATTTTTGGAAGCGTGTCAAAACTATTACATATATTTAACATAATTTTAAGAATTTAAATTTGAGCAGATTATACTAAATATTATATACATCAATTTATATAAATATTTGATGTTTGAAAATGTAAATTGAGAAGAAGTGACATGGACACTTATGTTGCTTGTATTGTCGCGGGAATCGGAGCGGCCATTTAAAACGGGCGACTCTTCGTATTTTACGATCATAGTTGCACTGAATTGATTGACTTGCCCTTGCTCCCCGCCCGAGGTACGTAATTTTAAAACAACTCACTTTGACACCCATGCCAAGTGATATATTACTTTTTATTCTGAAGTTTAAAATCTGTAAAACGAGTTAATGTTTTTAAGGGAAAAGAATCTTTAAGTACCCTGTGGTTTGCCAAGAAATCACTTTAGTACCCTGTGGTAAAGAACTCTTAATTCGAGTCATACCTCACCAATTTTCCATCACTTTGGTCCCAACTTACGATAATGCCCCTCCCTGAATCAGAATCTAACTAAACCCAATTCAACCAGACCAAACCTATATTCAATTTAACCCAATGGAGCGTAGAAAATAAGATATGACTCGGATTGAGCTGAAATTTTACAAGAAGCATCCTAAAAATACACACGACTTACAGAACAAATTTCAGGAATTTTAGAGGCCTGAAAATATTTTTTTTATTTTTCAAAATGCTGAAATTTCGTAAAATCACATAAAATATAAAATATATCCAATTGAGTTGAAACTTGTCTCAGGTATGTATTTTGGTTCCTAAATTGATTGGAAGTTCTTAAGGTTGTCCCAAAATGCATTCTTGAGACAAGTTTCAACTTAATTGGATGTATTTTCTATTTTATACGATTTTACAAAGTTTTAGCAGTTCGAAAAATAAAAGAAATACTTTTGTGTCTTTAAATTTTCTAAAATTTATTTTTGTAAATCATGTGCATTGGTGCTCCTGCTACAGTACGCGTCCTGGGCGCCACGTCAGCCGCGCCCCTGCTCTGAGTTTTCAGCTCACAGTGGTGCCCCTGCTACAGTGCCACGCCCTGGGCGTCACGTCAACTTTTTTTCAGCTCAGCTATTTTAAAATTCAGCTAACTGTATCAGAATCGAATATTTTTTTCGCGTAACTTATAAAAATGGTAAATTTAATTTCGAAGTGTGACATTTTGCGAAATAGAAATTTTATAAAATTTGAAATATATTACATGCGAACTTGGAAACAATTACATAAATTTAAAAACTGAAATTGATTAATCTTTATTATACAATTGTGAAAGCAAAAAATTCTTAATTGCTTCCTCGTCTGGGGATAGTTCTTTTCCTTGAGCAATCAACGCCTGGAGAACGGTCGTATTTTCTTGGTGGATTTTGGCCTTAGCGTTTGAAATCTTGGCATTAGCGCTTATAATCTTGGCATTAGCGCTTGTAATCTTGGCTTCTTTGTACTCCTTTATTCGTTGGTTTCTTTTTTCGTCATTCATTTTCATCTGCTCGATCACATCTTTGGCAGTATCTTCCGCTGTTAACCGTGGAATTTTTAAAGAATCAAGCTCTTCGAGGAAGTTGTCATTGCTTGATGTGACTTTCTCTTTTTCTCTAGCGCTTTGTGTTTTCTTGGCCGCTTCTCGGTCAATTGGACGCTCCATTATCGAAGCTCTGCTAACTGGAGTAGGTGGATCGTCCAGAATTGTGTCGGTTTCCTCCTCGGTGGTTCTTGTTCTCTTTGTGCTTCTACCACTCTCCACATCATTTGCCGTTGATGAAAAGGTGAAACCGAATGATTGATCTTATTGCATGCCGGGATTCCATTTTGGATATTTATGCATCACTTCCTCAAACACATGTAGATCGAGAAATTTTTTCTTGTGGGTGTGTTGATATAATATATGAGCTTCCGCCACTATATCAGACTCGACTTGGCCACTTTGCTTGCGCCGAGATGCATGGGTGTATGCTTGAATCCATCCTCCACATGCCAGAGTTAGGTGTTTGTATCTACTTTTCATCTGCTCAATATTTCTTGGGCTAAGGTCGGTTGGATTTTCTATACGACTTTGGTCGTAGATTTGTTTGATGAGACGCCAAAGGCCTTGCCCCTTCTGGTTTGACCTGACAATGGCATCTTCACTAACCTGTAGATAAGTAGACATTAGTACAATGTCTTCTTTTACACTCCAGGTCTTAGAAATAATTTTTTTCTTTTATTTGTGTGGGTGATGATAACTCAAGTTGTGAAATTTGTATTGGGCTTGGTCGAGATTCAGTAAAGTTTGGTGGGCAATTTGGTGGATTTTGGAAAAAACTTGTGAAGTACCAAAGTGGGTATGGTAGCATCTGGGGAGCATTGCCCGAGAATTTTGGGTAAATTGGTCGAGGTTGAGGGTTGTTTGGTGGAGGTGGCCTTGGCATTGGTCGGTTGGGCCTTGGACGGGCTGGAGGATCGGTTGGGCGGGTGTTTGGTGGATCTTGGATTGACTCAGGAATTTAGCTTAGGTTTTGACTAGCCTGTGAGTAAATATTGGGGTTACCAGCTAAAAAATCATTAGTTGGACTAAATTGCCTAAACTCGGTCCAATCAAAATTCTCATTTTCTTCATTGGGATCCATATCTAATTAAAATGTTAATTAGATATTCCCAATCTAATTAAGAAAAGAGAGGAGGGGAGATGTTTTGGTGTGAAAAATTATGAAGAAGGTTGTATCTATTTATAGAACTTTTAAATGAATTTGGACCACAAAAATTTTACATCAAATTTGGAACACACATATTTTTTTCATCCGAAAAGTCTTGTTATTTGGATTCAAAAAATTTTATAAAATTAACAAAAAATTATAAAAAAACATTAATTGCACAAAAAAGTCAAAAAAATTAAAAAGAATTTTTAGAATTTTTTCCCGAATTTTTCTGAATTTTTTAATTTTTATTGATTTTTTAAAAAAAATTAATAAAATATTACCCCGGGCGACGTGGCCCAATCAGAAGGGGCCACGTCGCCCGGGGAGGGACGCCCCTGTCGGGGTGAGGCACGCCCTGACAGAAGCATGAGGCGCCATGCGCGTCAGGGCCTAGCCAATCTGGGCCTGATGCATGGCGTGCCCGAGGCGCAAGGCCACCCTGCTGCGGGTGGTCTTAGAGGATCGGAGGAGCTTCTCTCGACAATAGGTAGACCTGATCACGGAACGAATTCGAACCGAATTGGTTCCATTTTATTTGTCAAAACATTAAACCATATTCAATTCGTCCATGGACGAATTGAATACAAATTATAAACCTTCGAATTCGAATTGAATCTGAATTAAATTTGGATTGATTCTTAAATATTTAATTAAAAATTAAAAAAAAAATTTAACATTTTTTTAGAAAAAGAAATAAACTAAAGTTTGGTTCCCACTTAATACGCTAAAATAAGTTGTCTATGATTTAAGGTTTAAAGGTTTCATGATTTAGGGTTTAGGGCATAAAAGTTTACGATTTAGTGTATAATTAACTTTAGGGTTTAGGAATTTAGGATTTAAGATTTGGAATTTAAAGTTTATAATTTAATAAATAATTGAGTTAGAGTTTTAGGATTTAGGATTTAAGGTTTAGTAAATAATTGAGTTTAATTTTTTTACACCAATATATATATTATATACAAATTTTAATCAAATTTAATACGAATTTAACTCAAATCAAATTTCAATTAAATTTGTTAGGTTTAGCGAATTATAAATTTTTTACATTGAATTCAATTCGTACCATTACGAGTTCGAATCAAAATTTTGACGAATTGAATCGAATTGAATTACGAATTCAATTCAATTTTTGGCCATCTAACAATAGGTCATAAATTCCCATCAAGTGTAAGGTACATATTAGAGACTTCAATGCTTCATCTTCCACTTATCTCATCCTCAAATCATAAACCCTCTTCTCCCCAACCACAGGAGTCCACCATTCCTGCTTGTTCATTATTGAATTCCCATATTCGTATCGTAGGCTGAGTTTATATTTTAGGGTAAATTACATCTGGCCCCCTCAGGTTTGGTGTATTTAACATTGGCAGTCTTGTTATTTGCAAATCGATTAAAAACCCTTAGTTTGGCAAAATTATACAATTCAGCCCCTCACGCCAAAACTGACTTATATCTCCAGCGAGAAGGCACGGGAAATGACTATTATACTCTTAGCCTAAATAACACTCTCTCTCCTCTTCCTCTTTCCTCTTTCCTCCTCCTCCTCCTGGCTCCTCCCTCCTCCCCTCTCCTCCTCCGCTCTCCTCCTCCACCTTCCTCCTCCTCTCTATACTCTTCCTCCTCCTCCTACTCCAATTACAATCTGGGTATTCCATCAAATGCATGCCTTCGATCTGGGTATTTCCTTCTCCTCCATTGAACTTAAAATAACATAAATGAACTTAAAAATTTAGATCGGGCCTTGCAATGAACAGACTCCAACACATCAAGCAATTAGAAACCTTAATTAATTGAAAAAGAAAAATAGACTTTGGATAATCATTGGGCTTATTATAATCTTAATGGAGTTGGACTTCCTCCCTTTTTTAATCATGGAATCCATTTGCTTTCCATTTTCACTAAACCCTAAACAATTGGACTTCCTCTCAACCATGGCTAAGACCGACGATGAAGTTGACCGCCAAAACGGCACCAAAGTGGACCCCGAAAGCTACAAGGAAGATGATGAAAAAGATGAGGGAGAAGAGTTAGAGCTCGAATTGGAGCCATTGAGGAACCCCTAACTCGATCGGGTAAATATAAAAGAGCATGTTTTGGAAAATGTAGGCCGAGTTCACAACATCATCGTTAAGGGGAACAAGAAGACCAAGGACTACATCATCAAGACCAAGATGGTACTGCTCAATGGATGCCTCAACGATGCAGGAGCTTCTAGAAGCTTCAAAGGCAGTTAACTTTCAGCTTCAGTCCCTTGATTTTGGTGATTTCCTTCTCGGTTTAGTTCTCCTTGTTGCCATGTTTTTCTCGGTTGCCATTTAGTGTTTTTTAAATTTTTTTAGTTTTTTTAATAGTCATTTCTCGTGCCTTCTCATCGAAGAAATACGTTGGTTCTCACCTGAGGGGCTGAATCATATAATTGTGCCAAACTAAGGGAGTTTTTTAATTAATTTGTGAATAACAAGGGTGCTAGTGTTAAATACACCAAACCCGAGGTGACCAGATGTAACTTACCCTTATATTTAGGTTATCCAAGGTGTCCTCTTTTCTCCCATTAACAAGGATTTATTGCGATGGTTAATAATGATTTATGGTTGAATTATATTATGGGTTATGTATGTTCATTATAAAATTAGATTTGTGAGTCACATGTATTGTTATTAATTAAGAATTTAAAATGTAGGTTTGAAAGCCATATGTTCATAAGCTTTATAGTGATAATATGTGCCTTATTTATAAATTTTAAATAGAGAAAAGTCTACACTGTTTTCACGCTTTGGGTTACCCTGTATTTCAAATTAGTAATTTGGTCCCCGTGGTTTGTGTTCGTATTCCTCCCAGACGAGAGGGTCTGCTCGTATCCTTAAGTTTTCTGCTGCTTTTCTAAACGACAGGTCGTCTGTCTGGACGACCTGGCGTACGCCAAAAATTCCTGGCGTGTACTAGGTTTTACGTTTTTGAAGAGTTGGAGTACGCCAACTCTTCTAGCGTGAGAATTTTTGCCTCGGATGGCCAAAGTTGGCGTACGCCACCTATTTCTGGCGTGCGCCAATACAGCAGTTTTTCTAGCATAGTTGCACAAATGAGTAAGTAAGGGAAAATCATCCCACAAGGACCGAGTTTAAAGCTTCAACTTGGTTTTGTAACTTGTCTAAGATCAATTTATGAAGTGGTTTGATGGAAACTCTCGTTCTAAGTTGGTTTACTAATCTAACAAATTATGAATTTAGTTACTTGAAGGTTTGGTTTTCAAAACAGATTCTTAACAACTTATATTGCACAACTGAGCAAAGTGAACTTAAAACCACAATAATCATCGAATTCAGAAGGTTTACTAAGTACATAACATGGTCCTAGTATTTCGAAATCAACCAAACTACACTCTCGTACTAGAAAGGCCTAAATTGCTTCTTTACCATGCTTAGAATGATAAGATGTTCTCTCGACCCCAAAAACCAACTAAGCACAGCAAAGAACCAACTATATGCATCACTTTAAGGACAATAAATCACTGAGTAAGAGTATTAGCAACTCAAACTAGCAACTTATCTAACTAACCTTTCCATTTAAACTATCTCCTCTCGGTTTCAAGTTTAAACTAACTTCTAACCTTGGTGATCAAGCAAGTTTAGCATGGCATTAAGTTCGTTAGTTTGACATGTTCATCATGTTTTTTAATCCTCTAAACCGTGACTAAGTAGTGGCTTTAAGCTACCAAACTCAAAGATCAACTACTCACACATGCTTTCAAAGAACAATATAATCGAAAACATGAACATACTTAGCATTATTTAACAAAACGAAGAGTACAAGAGAAGAAAGCTTTACAAGGTGATCCTCAGCTTTCTTCCTCACGTTCTTCACAGAAAGGATGGCCAAAATTCATGCTGCACACACTCTCTCTCTCTCACACTTGTCTTTTCTATACTAATGCAATTAATTCACATAAAACAAAAGTCAAAAGTCAAAACAAATATAAACTAACATAATATCCTAATTACTATCCACCACTCCTCCACACTGGTCTGCCAAGGTCACAAGAAGTCCAAAATCCCGAGTGTATGGCCCCCTCCAATGTTTTCCACTCAAAGAGGCAAGTGGCTGGCAGTGTCACTGTCTGGTCTGGCGTACGCCAACTGTGCCTGGCGTACGCCAAGTCTTCAGATGCTTGGTCGTTCGCGATCCATTGTTCTTGCTCATGATCGTTCGCGTGTGGTCCTTCTCTGGCGTACGCCAACTTCCTCTAGCGTGCGCCAGATCCTTAGCGTTGCTCTTCTCGCCTTTGCATCTTTCCTCTTGTTCATGCATCCGCTCGTCTAGCTCGATCATCATCCATTTCCTCGAATTAGCTCCTAAAGCCATAAAATATAATGAGAAATAGAATACACAACTAAAAACATGAAATAAAGAAAACTAAGACAAAGATAACAAAAACTAAAATAAAACAACCTAAAATACTTAGAACAAACTATAAAATAGACATAAGTAATGAGTGTTTTAAGCACTCATCAGTTTGTAAAAAAAAGTTCGGGTAGTTCATGGCAATTTTCGCTCCAAGCACCCATCACCAATATCAGACAAGGGGCCGTTGGACCCTTGACCCCACCCAACCCTATCACCCGAAGTCGAAACTCCAGATTCTCCTTCATTCACAAGTAAGAGGCGAGTGTCTTCAGAATCTTCATGTCTGCAACTTGCTGCTGTTGTGGCTCAGCCGCCATTTTATGTGACTTCTTCAGCCCGTTCGGAGATATAGAGCTCGTGAATGCTATACTCCTGATTAGTGCATGCTCTCTGGGAGGTGAAAGGGATTGGAGTTTAGAGAGATCAAGAAGGAAGTGCAAAGTTTGAAAAAGAGGAAGGTGGAGAAGCGGAGGATGTCGCATGACCTCATGGACTTGGAAGCCGCGACGACGGTGGCTGATGTGATCTCGGCAGGAGAAACACGATTTGCACGGATCTATTGTTGTCTAGAATGGATGAGACTTCGAACCCACGAACTGGACCAGCAAGAACCTCGGCAAAAGAGCCTCAACCCGAGCCACGAACAATCTGAGAACTCCAAGTCACGTCGTGTCATGCCACAAACGAGGATGGCAAACTCGTTTGATAAGTGAAAGATTCGTTCAACCTAAACGTCACACTAGCTTAGGCAAGAACAAGCTGAGTTAAACTCACAAAGTCAAGAGACTTAATTTTTATTCAATTCGAATGTAGGGTCTTAAAACACTCGTCCAAGCCTCTATTTATAGGCTGGATGTTCTCAAAAATGTCCTAAATAATAAACTCCTAAATAAGCTAAGACAAACTCCTAAATAAGCTAAAAGCAATCTGCCTAAAGCTTTCTCCTAATCTGGCCGAAACTTGTACCCCAAGACAAGGAGATTCTGGCCTCTTTATTCAACTAAATAGGAACTAAATAATATAAATAAAGATACTAGAAGCTTGCTAAAATATCACGTCCCATTCAGATTAAGCATGGATAAAATAGGACGAACTTGCATGCTTCAGATTGGTAAAGTTGACGAGCCTTCCAAAATAGCTTCTACCACGTGCATGGGCTTTGCATGGGCCTCATGCACGTCCTTGGACTTGAATGCACGTTCTTGGACTTCTTGAATTAATCCACTAAGTTCAGATTGAAGCCTCCTCGCTCTTGCACGCGTCATTGGTCCAATTGGCACTTGCACTTGATGAGAGTCTTGTAGCTTGGATTGCTTGGACGTAGGCATGCTTGCATCAGTGGCCAACATCTTCGTGTAAGTAATTCTCCAATTTCTTGTTAATTTCCTTTGGTTTTTTTATTAGGGTGGTGGACTCTCTTTTGTCGAGGATAGGACAGGATTTGATCAGGAGTTCGGCAATCTCGTCGGATATCGACGATGGGTGCTTGGAGCGAGCCGCTGTCCTGTCGAATTTGTTTTTTAAGAACCACAGGGATCACAAGGTATCCCACAGCGAAAACGTAAAATTGCATAATACTTATGTAAACTTTTCTCTTAAAGTTATTCATAAGATGTTGTTTGCAAGCTGTAGTTCGTAAGCTGTATTGTTTAATTGGATTAGTTCAAATATTTTATATTAGTTCATAAATTTTTGTTGGTTAGTAAGCTGTGCAACTGAGGAGTTTAATTGCAAGTAGTTTTACTTCGTAGGTTTTTTTGTTCGTAAGACGGAGATCAAATCGTTTCAATTGTTGATTACTTGTGAAGATTTTGCTATTGTTTTGTTACTTAGAATCGAATTATTATTTTTTCTTTTATTTCAGGCACAGAATTTTGTTAATGTACTAATAGAGAACTCGAATAAGAATGCGAGTGATATCCTGAGCGAGGCCATAGAAGATGTGGTTGTTGTTATTAAGTTTGAAGATTTGGTGGTTGTTGTTATTATAGCATTAGCAGTAAGTTCTATTTTGTTTAATTACGGACTATACTTTTGTAATTTAAGTTTGATGGATTTGAAGTTGGGTTGTTTGAATTCACAATATATTTTCAGTATGAATTTGGAATTTTTATTAGTTTTTGAATACAGGATTTGATCGTGTCAATTGTATTGTGTGATTGATGGGCCAAATTATGGACCAATTTTTAATTTATGAAAATTATTCACCCAAATTTGACACACTGCCAAAAAAAAATTAAATAGTTCGTCAACCCGAGAATTTGTTGGTGTTGAATAAATAAATCATATTGTTGGTGTGAATTTGTAAAGAAAAAAAAATAATGAGTGTTAGTTGGTGTGAATACAAGAACTAACACTATAACACCGATAAATCCTCAACCCTAGTTGTAAAAAGGTGCAAAAGATTTTGATGCAATAAATATTGGGTTAAGAATACGTGCAAGAGAACATGATCGCACAAGTAATATAGTGATAATTAAGATCGCCTCCATGGGGACATATGGATCAATTCTCTAATTACCAGATTATAAATTCACAATCTTAATCTAAGCAATTGAAATTAAATGATTGGTTTGTGATTAAATACTATGAATCACTATGCAAACCTAGGGTTGTCAATCCTAAATTCTCACAATGATCAAAACTCAAATAGCAAAGCAAGTCAGATGAAATTTGTGCTCGGAATCAAGGTCGTCTATCTTAATTCTAAACATTCGAAATGAATCAATCAAGCAATTAATAATCAAGAAGATGAATTAAAAGACAACTCTTGATTACAAGATATGAAAATATCTTACTGATTGAAGATCCAATTCGTCGATTACAATCTGTATGAAAGAACAAAACACTGAACAAAAAACTAAAAGTAATTGTCTTGAGCGAAAGCTATCAAGTGTTTTCTAACCTAGGTCTCAAAAGCTTATATAGGTGAGCCAAACTTCCTAATTAAAAAGAGACCTAAACTAATTTAAACAGGTGAGATAAGCTGCAATCCGTTGGGCCAGCGCCCGCTGATAAGCCAGCGACTGCTGATTTTTTTGAGTAAAGTTTCTGTTTCCCCCCTCCTAGTGTCCGCTGGGTACCAGCATTCGCCGATAGGCCAGCGCCCTCTGGCCCTACCGCAAAAGTTATTTAATCTTCATCGATTCTTCTCGCGATCTCATCGATCCTCGTCCAACTCGCTGTGCTCTCCAAACACCTACAAAACACATGAAATCAGTAGATAATCCACTTGTCAACACAACACAACAAAACAATTAAAAGACACACAGAACACGACACAAACATACACAAAACATAACTATCCAACCATAGTGGATGTGACATGTGTTCACACACATCAGATTTCAATTCAAATTTGACTATTCGAGTCAAATTTTTTGAATTAAATCCAGGTCTGCATGTACTAGATCATATATCTACTAGATCTAAATAAGATCTTGATCTATTCCGGGAATATGTCGATGCATACTACAATGTTGTCACCTTTAAATTTTATTTTATAAAAAGACATATTGCTACCTAATCTACAACATTAATATACATTCATACTACTTTAGTATAGTAGATCTTTTTTTAGAATTAGAAATCTAAACTCTATGGATCCCCACATTTTCCCTACGCTTGCAGGATTGCTGCCGGTACGAGCACGTGTTCCATTGGCCGAGCAGTGCACGCGACTGACATGACTTGATAATATAGTAAACCGGAGGCGTATTGGGTTTTCCTCTAATAGGATTGGCACTACATGCGAATAAAATCTGGATCACTAAGATTTTAAGAAAAGTCCACCTATCATGTCACCTGCGGTTTACAGGAAAAGATTCATCCAATTTGATTCGTCATTTTATTTGTCAATACGGATCGTTTGTACATTTTTGTGGACAACCACGAGACATTCATCCTGACATAGCAATAAATAAATTTTTTGATCAGTACTAAATTTACTTTTAATTTCTTAAATAATATCCCTAATCTCCCCTTTCTCATTCTTTGCCTTCTTTCTGCCACGTCCAATCTTCAACCTCACCCAACTTTCCCATCCAAACAACCAAATAAATACAACGCCCTAAAATAAAATTCCAAAAAATACAAGTAGACTTTTGCAGTTGGATCAAATGAATCGACAAACATAATTAA
>SOPF01022699.1:0-11792 GCA_012979155.1 Hypericum perforatum
ACAATCAACTTTAGTTGGAATCTCACCCAACCAGAGCTCCCTAAGAACCTGCAGTAATGCTAATCGTATCTTTGTAGCTCGCGAGCTGAAAAGGCTAAAACGGAAATAGAATTCCAAGTGATAGTATCCCTGCTAAACTGCAATTAAGTAGTATTAAGTAGTAAAAAGCAAGAGCTGGAGAAGAGTAGCCAATTCTTCATCCCGCACTAATAGGTCACACCTCCATTGCAAGTTTTGACTCGGTGGTCGATTGAAATATCTTGACTATGACTTCCGTTTACTCATATGAGAGGCCGTCCTCTCAGAAATTGTAGATCGTGATGGAATTATAAATGTTTTGAAAATTTATATTATTTATTAATTTAAATTTTTATGAATGACTCAAGTTCGAGATTTCTTAGCTCTCTGTGTATTTGTGTGGTATAATAAGTAGGTGGTGGGAAGAAGATGGTGTCTGTACCTTGATTCTGACCGTTGGCGCCAATAACGTATATTTCTTTTTGCTACCATTTATTCGTAAAAATTTACAAATATTACTTGGCTCTTTGTTTCTTGCAATGTTTTTCTTTTCGTCGTGTTTTTTCAATTATTTTTGTACACGAAATAATCATAGATCGTTCGATAATGCACAAAGAACTCATAAAAAAAGCATACACCATTACTTTTAATAAATAGTAGCCAACTAAATTTATTTAATCAAACTTTCTCATAAGTGGAACCATATTTGCCCATCCAACAAGGAACCACAGAGAAGGGCTTATTCGCAATGTACGAGATGGCGAAGACCTTTCCTTAGAAGACAATTCAAAAACCGTTGGGGGATGGAGCCATAGACGGAGGTACAGAGACACTAATGTCAGAGTCACCTGAGGCCGGGCCCTCGGCGACGGGAGTGTAGCTCCAGGGCCATGGCGGGCAAATGATTAAACAGAAAGGTGCCTCTCGGTCGGGCTCTGGCAAATCGGAAATCGGAGAAGGAAAAAATGGGAGTTGGAGAAGGTTTCGGGCCCCAAGGCCCATCTCCACAGATGAAAATAACACAACCAATAGGAAGAGAGTTGAAATAATGTTGATTTTGGTGGAGGCCATCTTTTTTTTTTGGGAAATTGTTTAAGGACCAAATTGATGTTTTCTTTCTTAGGGACTTGGGAAGGCTGATGCTTGGGATTTTATATTGGCAAAGTATGATAACGTAAGGTGGGTTACTGGGAATTAAGTTAATTGCATGAGTTGGAATAATTTGGTATCCGTCATAATTAATGGGTTTTGTGTTATAGTATTAATGCATTCATGCGTTAGTATCTAAGTTGATTAACGTGGAAATTAAATAAGTACAATCAACAAATACTAGATCAAGTAGTGAGTGAATTGTGAGAATTTTTCAGTTTTCCAAATTATACTCGGCTCAAATTTGAATTAGTCAGCATACCAAATCAAATATCATTTAAAAAATTTCATATCTAATCCAAAATCTTTAGACAGTAAATATGTAAATTTTTGACACTTAAAAAACTAAACTAATATATTTGTAATTTTCGATGTAAAATTCTTTTCTTAGATTAATATGGCGAGAGAGCATAATTTATTAGTGGAAAATATAATCAATCCATTGTTAAGTTTTTAGTTGAACACGGAATTCCTAACGCGATAAACTGTAATCACATATATCACAACTATCATTCTCATTTCTCAAAATTCAACTCTCCAGATCCCACCCTTGTAATGCTCTAACCGAATAAGGTACCAACAAGCAGAAACAAGGCTGAATTGAGAAGAGAAGGGAACGAGGGCCTCACCCATATGATTTTGGTATCTCTTGAATTTATTATTTTTATTTGGTTTTAAATCAAAAGATAAAAATTGGTTAACAATTATGAAAGAGTATAAACAATAAGTAATTTAGACATAATTTTTCAATTAATTCATTTGGTGGTATACACCGGATGAATGTTGAGTACCACTTAACTCTTATATCAATTAGAATTAGATTGTTTTAACTTCAGAGTGATATCGAGTTAATTTTTTATTTTGAAAGGGTACAATTTTATTCAAATAAAGCCATAGCTTTGATACAAAATACATCCTCCGAGCGAAAAGTTGCACAAAAAGTTACTGAAACGTAGAGAGATAAAATTCTCAAGCTAAACCAACATAAGAGTGGCCAAAAGATCAAAATATGGGGATCTCTATTCTTTTTGCGCGCAAACTGATCAGGAAAAATATTTTTATAAATTTTTCTCTTTTCATTGTGGAATATCTATTATCATTTCAATCGGGTCCACCCCTAAATAAAATAAAAAATTTCAATAAAATAGCGACATCCTTTGTACGTAGGGGAACTAAACAATGCTGTGGAAATTTGGGAGATCAACTACGTACAGATTGACTGACGCAGCAAACAAGTGACGAATATTCGATGAGAGTGTTTTTCAACCATCAAAATTATAAATGGAATTACTTTTAGTGATAATTTATTGAAATATTGTCTGTCCTTACTTTCAAGTTAGGTAGGTAGATATAGCCAAAACAAAGTGGCTTTACAATCGCCTTATTGAAGAAGAAATGGCTTTTTCTCACCAAAAAAAAAAGAAGAAATGGCTTTACGCCTTTAACTTTCCACTCACGACTCCTATGATAATTATTAATGACTCATATGTCACCAAGCCACATTAGAAATATGACTTCTCAAGGAATCGGTACCCCTCCTCATTTGCATAAATTGACAATGCCAAACGAATTTAATTACTTGCTTTCTATATGCAAAATTGGTGCACAAAAAAACCCGGAGACAAAAAAAAAAAACTGAAGAAGGAAAACAAGATTACAATTTCCTAAGCCCAGGAATAGGCAACAAATCAAAGGTAACATAGTGTATTGGTGTAAGTATAAACTCCTTCCCAGAAGTACCACAACTTCAATTCTCTATCCACTGTGACCACTTCATCAGAAGAATCTCTTAGCTCCATGAACTTTCCATCTCTGCAATTATATTTCACAAATTTTCCTGGAACTTGCAGCAACAGGAATGACTTGTCCTGATCATCAGCTCCTGCTCTTCTTCTCTCAAGTTGCATCACCGAGAAGAACCGGGAATTAATGGATAATCGGAACTCGAACGCTAGCGTTACAAGATTCACATGGTACTTTGCGAACCAACCCGAGTAATCTTCCTCCATCTGCATCACATCAAAGCTGACTTGCACACCATATACTTCGATTAGGTACAGCCCGCCTCCTGATTTTCCGAAGTACCCGATTCTTCTCTCAGACCATGCCTCATGTATTGGTGGCATTGGCATTGAAATCATCTTCTTTCTTCCAATGTTGAATCGAAGCCCGGCTTTTCTTCTGCCAGCCCAATGCAATGAACCATTCAGAAGAACACCTCTATCGAATAGCATATCCTCAGGGTCTACCATAAAATTCCCCATCACCTTCCACGATCCTGAAGCCGAGTCAAACACCATAACAGACAAACCTTTCCCTGGCAATCCCGAATCGCACACGCAGATGATCTTGTAATGAGGTGAAACACGCGGATCATAAGCTATATTGACCCCGAACATGGTTGTGCACATGGGTTTGGGGAGAAATTCGAATTGCTTCGCGACTGGTTTCCATATGTAGTACTTCCTGTCAGGTTCCAAGCACCTGAAGGTGCTACACAAGACGAGTCCATTGCAGGAATGTCTAATCCTGACGCCTCCAGGGTCATCGATGAACGAAAGGGACAGATCCGGAACAGCGGAACTCAGCCCTCCAAGGACAATGAACTCTAGCCCGGGATAGGGCTCAAGGAACAGGAATTTCTGCAGGAAAATACCTGAGACGTGAGGTTGCGGGTTGCGGGATGCGAATTCGGACACGAACAGAGGGTCGGAGATCAGACCCTTCCAAGATTTGCACACACACTTGCAGATGAGCAAAGAATCCGGTGGGACCCTCAGGAGTATATTAAACATGAGATGATCGTCCAGGCTCATGGCGATGGAGATTACTAGTACGGCTTCTCGCTCTTTCTTTGTGAATTACGCGTACTTTCCTATTTGGTGGAACTTCACTGAGTTTAATCCATCGAATGAATATCTCTATTTATGGCTTGGAATTGGTGTGACCTTTGAAAAATAGTTGTCGTGCCTTTCTCATTAGCTTCCGCAAACTATATATGCGATTACAATTAGGGTTATACAACTCGTAAACTGACTTTCCTATATTGACATGATCTCTTTCCTAAGATACACACATGATCACAGTAGTGGAATATCCTCTAAACACCTACGCCAACTTGCACAAGAACTCCAAGAATCTCAACAACCTTAAATTTAATTGAAATCGATGATAACAAGAGGGGTCCCATTGACATTATTTCTTGTTTTGGACGCTTGGCGTTATTAATCAAAGTAAAGGTATGTCATCGTATAAAGCAGAAAATGACGTTGATCCTCATCTATCCAAGAAATTTTTTATGATCCTGAAGGACTATTAATTTAAGCAGTTTGGATTACTGTAGTAGTCAAAAAGTTCTGACTTATTTATTAATTTTTAGGGACACGATTATTGAATCTTTACAGTTAAAAATAAAGTCAAACAATTTCATACAGAGGTTTTGACAGTTTATTTAGTCTAAATGGGATTAGTTTTTTTGAAAGGTGAATTTTTTTTTCACCACTACACTTGCCATGACTTGAACCCTCACCTTCTATAGAATGTGATGATTCTTGAGTTTAGGGGTAAACGCTCTTTGGCTGGGGATTCGTTTTTTTTATACATTTTGGTACCAGAAATTTAGTAGATCAAACTGATTAAACTAGAAATATTGGAAAGTGATTCATTTGGCCAAACAAATATTTAACATTGTGTTTCAAAAAAATCGAAATTGATACTACTGGGTAAATTAAATGGGATTAGCTTTCGTTCCGGCCTTGAAGTGTTCATTTTAGTTGGGCTATTATGTTCGCGGCCTTGAAATGTTAATGGGCCACCATCTTATAAAAACCAGTAAAGTATTCTAGTATAAACAAATAGAGCCAATCTCTATTCAACACTTATTAACTAATTTTAATTCAAATTGAACAAATACAAACAAAGTTTTAACTTAGTTGCATTCATTAAATTCGAATTCGACAATTTATATCTCTGAGCTTGTAAATTAAGCCAGATCAAAAATAATAATTGGCCCCTAAAGCAACTAGAGATATTTCTAAGACCAAGATTTTGGTAGATGGAGCAAGACTTTTTTTGGGGTCAATGGATGGAGAATTGTTCCCTAAAGCAGCTATACGAATACTTCTGGGCCTAGTATATACTTCTCGTTCTGGCCCACACGCGTGTTGTACTTATTTTCCCAGAAGACAAAAGACTTTTGATCAGTATGCCCAAGATCAACAACTAGGATATATTTCTGGGCCTTGTAAATGTTAGAATTTCTCGATCTGGTATCCACGACACTCGCAACTTACAATGTCGTAATCGAAACAGCTACATATATTTCTTGGCCTACTTCTTGTCGATTAGAACAACTAGTTGTTCTAGAAAAAAGATAAATGTTCAGATTGGTCCCCTGTACTTCATAACCAACGTCCAACGTTACTGTTGCTTCTAAGGTTGAAGTTATGTAAAGCATATATATTGGGGAAAATTATGCTCAAGCCCCTCGAATTTGAGGAAATTCGTGTTTTAGCCCCTTTATTTTTTTAATTATCATTCAATCCTTCATGTTTGCAAAAAGAGTATATTTTAGCCCCTCTCACCAGAATCCAGTGATTTCTCCGGCGAATTCGAACCTAACATTACCAAAATACCCTAGCCTTTAAAAAAAATAGATCTCCTCTTCTCTCCATCTTCTTCTTCCTCTTCCTCACAACAAATGATTACAACGATGAACGACCAGATGCAACTGCCGGTCCCGCAATATTGTAAGTAACTGATCTGGCATCTACCCTTCAAACTAAAGTGCTAAATTGGGTTGTAATAACGAAGACGAAGTTCATCACTTGAAGCTGGATCAAACCCTTCAAATTAAATTGGCACGACGAGAATAGCAACGAACCACCGAATGCAACTACATGTCCCAGATGGATTCCAATCAATTGTCGAAGCAAGAAAAGAGCAATTCCTGAATTTAGTAAGTTCCTAGACAACCATACTCAAAACAGTATCCTTCTTATCCAGATCTAATGCCCCCAAGAAAACACATTAATCTCTCTAAGTTCACTATGCACTTAACCCCAAAACGACAGCATTTTCATGCACTTGACATTAATAGGGACCGGACCTGTGGGGGACAAGGGTGGCGGAGACGCCGTCTTTGAGACGGATGACGGAGCTCTCGGCGGCAGAGACAGAAGGGACATTAACGTGAGAGGTCAAGAGGAGGTTCCGATGGGTCAGGAACCCCGTCCCGCAGGACCCACCACCACCACTGTCGGAAATCCTTTCCAAATCTGGCTCTCCCCTCAATTAATAAGAACAAATCGAGGGAAACCTAAGAAGCAAAGTCGAATCTAGTCGGGAGAGGAGAGGAGGGGAGGGGTAAATTAGGAATCGAGAATGAAAGAAGAGGATACGATTCCGACGGCGACCTCGTCCTCGCACGCGTTCTCCTCCTCTGCCATGTGGAGTCAAAACTCCTAGACCGGGGGAGGTACAAGTTCTGGGCTCTGGCCGCGATACTGCTCCTCGCTTGCTAGTCCATCTTCACCAGAACGGTCACGCTCCGGTGGTCCACCGGCAACCTCAACCGCCTCACCGACGACATCGACACCCCCATCCGCGACGATCTCGACGTCCTCGTGCGTTATTTAATTTGCTCTCTTGTGATTTGTGTTGGCGTGTGGGAGTAATGCGAGTGGATCTGCCTATTTTTTTGTGTTGTGCAGGAGATGGAGATGCGAGTGGATCTGCCTATTTTTTTGTGTTGTGTTGCGAGTGGCTAGCGTTATTATTCAAAGTAAAGGTATTTCATTGTATAAAGCAGAATGACGTTGATCCTCATCTATCCAAGAATTTTTTTTTATGATTCTTAAAGACTATTAAATTAAACAGTTGGGATTACTGTAGTAGTCAAAAAGCTCTGAATTATTTATTAATTTTTATGGACACGATTATTGAATTTCTTTACAGTTAAAAATAAAGCTAAACAATTTCATACAGAAGCTCTGAATTATTTATTAATTTTTATGGACACGATTATTTTTTTCACCACTACACTTGCCATGACGTGAACCCTCACCTTCTAGAATGTGATGATTCTTGTGTTTAGGGGTAAATGCTCTTTGGCTGGGGATTAGTTCTTTTATACATTTTGGTACCAGAAATTTAGTAGATCAAACTAGAAATATTGAAAAGTGATTCACTTTGCCAAACAAATATTTAACATTGTGTTTCAAAAAATTTGAAATTGATACCACTGGGTAACTTAAATGGGATTAGCTTTCGATTTCAAAAGGCAAATCATGTAGATCGTTAATTTTTTTCCAAAAATATATTATAATAACAAAATTATTAAACGATTCAAAAGTCATGGGCGGTCAACAGTTCGATAGTTATATTTCCACAAAAATACCCATGCAGCATGGTGCTGCAGGCCCCACATTATGAAAACCGCGTAGGAATGGTCCCAGTTCTTGGCGTCTCTCAACAATATGAAATTGGCCTACCTTTTATACAATTCAGTATCTCGTAATAGGAAAAAATTAGCATCCACTTCAACAAACATCTTAAATTACAGAAATCATATGCAATCAACATTAAAGTCCAAAAGATATTCAGGAAACCAATACAGGCGAAAAAAAAAACAGAAGAACAAGCTTATGATATATGTATGATCAAGCATTCAGAAAATTGCTGTATCACAACATAACAACAACAATTCGAGCAGTCGTTTAATAGTGCTGATGGGGCGAACATCGTTGACCCGGACTTGATGGGATCATCAACGGTAAGAGTAATCACGAGGCTGTCTTGATCGTCTCCTGTCTTCATTCAATTTCGCTCTCATAAAAGCATCCTTGACTTTGTGAAGTTTCCGGAGCACATCTCCAAGGTTTGGCCGTTGGCTAGGCGATTCCTCTGAGCATGCAACTCCAATCTCCAGAACAGACGTCAAACATCTCAACTCGTGTGGTCTCATCTTGATATTGCCTCCGACCAGTTCTATTTCCCGGTGACCTTCCTCTTCGTCTCTCGTGATTGGAGCTGAACTTGAAGCTGCTTCTGTTTCATCAGCATCTCTTTTCAGAAAAACCGGATCCGAAACTTGCAGTGCTCTATCTGGTAAGGCTTCTTTGATAAAATCAACAAGATTGAACCCGTCGGTGAAGGTGTCATCAGTTGGTCGTCTTCTGGAGAACATCTCCAATAGCAGGATCCCGTAACTGTATATGTCAGCGTCTTTTGATGCAGGAGCTCCTACTCCATATTCTGCAACACGAAGAGGTCACATTAACATCAAACTTAAATTCTTTCAACACGGAAAGGTGATCATTTCGTACTGCAATTATTGGTTCAAATTACTAGCTGCTGCAAGCAATTCAGAAAGAAAGGAAAAACTTCCCTCGACTCTAATTAAAACTAAAATAATGAAGCAATGTTTGATGTAGCGAACAAATAAAAATGATATGCATTGAAATAAATTATCACATACCAGGTGCAACGTATCCAGTTGTTCCTGGAATGGCGAGCGTGCTGGTTTGACTCTCCAATGCAGTCTGTGATGTTGAAAGGAACTTTGCAAGTCCGAAATCCCCGACATGTGCAACCATGTCGTCATCAAGAAGAACATTGCTCGGCTTCAAGTCGCGATGAATGATTGGTACTTCGGAGAAATCGTGAAGATACTGCAGTGCGGAAGCCATGTCAATTGCAATCTTCAGCCTCTGCTGCATGTCCAATCTCCTTGGTTGATTAACTTCAGGGTGAAGCCAATTCTCGAGGCTTCCGTTGGGCATAAACTCGAAGACTAGAGCTTTGAAGTCGTTGCCTTTGTAGTCCAAGATGGAGCAGTAAGTTAAAAGCTTAACCAAATTCCTGTGACGAATGTTACTCAATGCATTACATTCGGCTATAATGCTCTTGGCCGCTCCTTGTTGATGAAGGTTGAGGACTTTGATTGCCACCGGTCTTTCCACTTGGTCGATAAGCCCTTTATACACAGTGCCAAAACTTCCATATCCCAACAAATTTTGAGAAGAGAATCCATTTGTTGCGTCATGTAGGTTCTTGTAAGATACCGTGATGTGGGGTTTGGGCCCCAAGGTTGAGCTTGTTGGCTTCGGTTTCGATCTCTTCTTCCAGAAGAGAAGTAACAGGACTGCTACTATTACAACAAACAACAATAGGCAACCAATTATTATTGGAAGCTTGAGTTTAGCAGTCTTCCTCTTCTTCGATCTTGCGATTGGACATTTTGGAAGGTGGAGTTTAGGGATACCACCGCAAAGCCTACTATTTCCCGCCAAGAAGACAGTACTTGCATTCCCGAAGACTCCTCCGGTTGGCACTTCTCCTTCAACATTGTTGGAGGAGATGTTTAAATATTGCAAGATGGTAAGATTTTGTAAAGCTTGTGGAATTTTTCCCGTCAGGTTGTTTTGTGAAAGATCCAAGACCCTGAGTCCCTTCAAAGATGCTAGAGCTTTAGGGATCTCTCCTCGAAAGAAATTTCCTTGCAAGTATAGTTCTTCCAAGCTTAGACACTCTTCAATGGTTGAAGGGATTTCACCAGACAGCAAGTTGTATGAGACATTTAAACTATTAGTTGTCGTTAGCTTCCCTATTGTTAGGGGTAAGCTGCCTGTTAAACGATTTCCGGAAAGTCCCACGTAAACTGATAATGATGGAATGTTTAAGATCTCGTCAGGTATCTGTCCACTGAGATTATTTGAGTCAAGAGAGAGTTGGTAAAGATGTTGACATTTTCCAATGGATAAAGGAATTGATCCTTCTAAGTTGTTGAACTGAATTTCAAGATCTGACAGCTGACTAAGGTTGCCTATGGAGGATGGTATTCTACCAGATAAAATGTTCCCCTGTAGGTCTAGTGCTTGCAGTTTTTGCAGCTTACTGATGTACGGTGAAATTGAGCCTATAAGGTGGTTATCATAAAGGCCTAGTGCAACCAAGTTTGTGAGGTTATCTAAAGCAGTTGGAATGTTACCGTAGATTTGATTGTCCCCTGCATATAACACCTCCAACTGGGTTGAGAAATTGGCTATAGAGTCGTGTAGAACACCTCCAAGATTGTTATCAGTGATGTCTAAGATTTCAAGACTTTTGCAGCTTGCTAAATATGCCATAAAGTCTAGGTCATTCTTGGAATTTCTTCCTAGATTATTACTTCCAATGTTGAAATAGCTTAAACGGGAGAGATCTCCTATGTTACAAGGAACCGGGCCAACAAAATTGTTTCCAAAAATGTCAAATAATTGTAGCTGCGATGCGTTAGTTAATGAGCTTGGAATTTTACCAGATAGGTGATTCGTCCCAAACCCAGCTGCTAATAGGTTGGGAAGATTGAAGCCCTTGTCAGGAAGCCCTCCATGGAATTTGTTGCTAGATAATGTTGGATCCTTAATCCAACATTGGACTTATATGTGAAATAATTATGTAATGGGCTGTCATGTTCGGTTGAGCCCACTTAAAAGTGATCAAATAAGTTTTGGGCTTTAATGTATCTAATAGGGTGTGGGCCTTTAATGTGTAGAGATATCAGGCAAATTAGGGTTTTGTGATGGGCAAAACCGTAATTACGGAAATTAGGATTTACCCCTTATAAATTAGGGTCATGGTCCCCGGGTTAGACAAGCCGTTACATTACTCTTCCCATTGAGATTAGGTCAAAGAGAACTGAAGGAACTCTTTGAGGTTTGTCATAACTCGGAAGACCAACCCGTCTTCTGTGATCACGTTCTTCGCTATGGATTCAGGTACGCTTCCGCATTCAGTTAATCTTAATAGTTTACATGAGATCTTTGGGTTATGGATTCCAGTTTAGATAAATCCTAACAAGTGGTATCAGAGCCTGTCATGCTAGATTATTAAGATTCCTTAAAGATTTGTACGATAACAGTTAAATCTGCGTCAAACTCTTATTTTGGTCTCCATCGTAAGTTTCAGTAATTGGGTTTTGTCGCTTAAAGATAGCCATTCGGATGATTTCGGACAAATAAATTGAGTTAATCGTGAACATCGATTTTGGTAGTGATTGAAGAATTTAAATATTCTTAGTATGGACTGCGTTTTGAACATGGCTTGGTAGCTATCGCATGAATTAACTTTTGATCAAAAGGTTTCGGTAATAATCATGTCTTTAGGGTTTATTTTATTCATTAAATCGATGCGGTTAATTTTGATTAAATCGTTTTCGTTTCTGTTTGGTCCATGCTTTCTTGAATTGAAATATCATTCTCTTTTGCATTCTGTGAGCATGGATTGATGCATATGATGATTATGTTATCCGTTGATTTTGCTGTGGATTATGATTAAGTAATTCAACTGCGATACAATTGTCAGGATTCAGTATAAAGTCAAGAAAAATTGGATTATTTGGTTATTTTCTTGAACATTCAGAATATTATGTGTATTAAATTCAAATATTAAGTATTTGTATGTATTTTAAAGTAAATCGATTGACATAATAAGTTGCCAAAGTGACCTCTATTATGAAAGTTGGTTTACGATAAAATACAAAAGGTTGTGTATGTGCATTTTATGTAAATATTTATCGGCCCAAAGGAAGGTAAATGTTTATTTTAACTTGCATAAATGGTGGCAATGAACATGTGATAATTTTT
>SOPF01022700.1:0-11357 GCA_012979155.1 Hypericum perforatum
AAACTTATAGACTTGAACTTTCCAGGCTTCAAGTAAAGTGCAGGAGCCAACTGGGATCAGCTAGCCAGATTCAGACTTGAGACTCAACATCGGTTACTCGGATTAGTCAGAACAATGGACGTTTCAGGTTGTTTCAACCAAAAGGGAGCTTCCTAGTAAGTAGTTTGGTTATCATTGTGCAATAACAAAAAGGCAAATCATACCATTGAAATTCAAGGCTTTGACGAATTGACGAAATTGCTAGGATTAATCTCTTAACGAGTGGAATCAATGGGATAAAAATTCACGTTTAAAGAAAACAAAAACCATTGAATTAAATTGCAAATGTTACCTGGGTGCACGTGAAAACTCCAAGAGGGAAAATACAAACAAAGGTTTACGAAGAAGAGACAGAAAAAGAGACGGGAGTAGCTAGATAGCTACCACCATCATAAAGCTGTACATGTCCTGTATAGAGATAGAAGCAAGCTGGTACATAGAATCCAAAGCAGGTCAAAGAACTTTGATTTATTTCTTATATATTCGAAATATTATCTAGACACATTCAAACGATTAATCTAGATTCAAAAGGCATAAATTTTTTGAAAAATCACAAAATTATTATGTTCACAAATAATTAACGCAACTGTTTTCCAAAATTTCAGACCCTGAGAAATCATAGGTAGTAACTCGAGAGCATTGCTTTTTGGCACAACTTGCGCTATGAGCAGTACCTTTCATGGTTCACAGCGGATGTTTTTTTTCCGTCGGATAAGCATTTAAGAGTGGGATAAATTTTCTATAAAAGCAGTCATGAAATGGATACCTAACGTTCCATAAATGTCACGGATATATGGAGGGAGAGAGAGTTGGGGCCCCGCATGTTTTGCATTCGAGGGCAGATTTTTTTTTTTCAAAATGGTACCACACTGTTTGTAACAAATTACAAAAATAGTGCCCAAAATTTTTTTTATCGCGAAACTGTTGTCCACATTGAATACTCATAACAAAGACCAAATCATGAAAAAAAATTTGTGACTTGGTCACTCACAGGTTTTTTCCCGCCACTTATTTTTTTATTTCAAAATTTTTATTTTTTTTCAAAAGTTAGGTATATTTTGAAAATCATGTGTGCAAAATATTAATTCAATCAAAATTATATCCTATTTTTAGAACCAATTTTGGATGTTTGTAGATATGTCAAATCTTTTGCAAAGATATCTATATTTTTTGAGTCATATTAAATCTAATTAATTTCATGGCCTTATTATATTTGCAGATTCTAGATGTACCCAAAAAATTACATAGAAAAGTCATATTAAATTGTTCGACATAAAGATTGTTCGATATTAAAATTTTAATTTTCTCCCAAAATAAGATATTTTAGGGGTCGAAACATCTACGAAGTGCCTTTGCCAATTTGTCACGCGTATATTTGAAAAAATTATGTGCATTCAAAAAAATTCTCTATTCGAACAACTAAGCACCAAGATATTACTCTTCAAAAATTACCACAATGCTTGTACCTAACTCTTTCTCTATATCATGTTTTTCTGATTTCTCTCGTTTTTCACTTGTAAAATTTTATAAAAAATAAAACAAAAAAAGTCACAGAAAAAAAACTTGAGTGATCAAGTTATGGATTTCAACTTAAAATTGTTCATGCTTTTTTTATTATTTTAAACACAAAATTCTTGGATTTTGTAATAACATAGTTTCTAACACAACACCGGATCAAAAAAATTTGACAAAAAAATATAGATTTAGTAAGTCATACCCATACAGTACTCCAGCAGCAGAACTTGGTGAAAGGTCACGGGGTAATTGCCCCCATTTAAAATTTTTGTTTGATAATTATTATATTTTTTATTGTATATCTCTATCAAAATTAGAAATTTATTTCAAAAAATTAATTAATTTATAAATTAATATTAAATATTAAATATTTAGGAATTATTCATATTGTTTAAATTTTCTGGCTCCTTTTCTACTTACCCCACCATGCAAACTTAGAGTGACATAAACATGTGACATCCTGCCTAGACCCGACCATTGTTAGAATTCAATTCGCAGTTCGACATAATTCGATTCGTTACCAATTCGATTTGTCAAAAATTCGATTCGAATTCGTTATGAGACGAATTGAATACGATTTATGATTTTTATAATTCGCCAAACCAACGAATTTAATTCGAATTCGATTCGAGTTGAATTCATATTAAATTCGTGTATATATATTTATATATTACAAAATTCAGAAAATGGAAGAGAGAGGAAAATTTAAAAAATGGTGGGAGAGGTTGCATGGGAAAAAGAGGAGGGAGAGGAGGGTGACATAAAAAAATGGAGGGAAAAGGAAAGGAAGGCTTAAAACAAATGGAGGGAAAAGGGGGGGGGGAGAGAGTTTTGAGGGAAAAGGTGGAGAGGGAAGATTGAAATTAAAAAATTTGGGCTGGGTGGGTTTTTTTTTGTTTTCTAGGGTTAATTTTCATTTTTTTAATAATTTAAAAAAAATTTCAAATCCTATAAATATTATTTTTTATTCTTTAAAGTTTACACACTTCAATCTAAATTCTCTACTTATCTAATTAAAAATTTAAGATAAATAAAATATTTCTAAAATTTACTAATTATATATATTAGTCATATTTATCATATAATTTTAACTATATAAAATACTAAATTTAAAACCTTAAATTATAAAATTTCAAATCATAAATTCTAAACTCTAAAACTCCAAACCTTAAAATTTCAAACCCTAAATATTTAAAACTTCAAACCCTAAATTCTAAAATCATAAACCATAAACTTTTGAATCCCAAATCTCAAGCCCTAGAACCCTTAAACCTTATATTCCCTAAACCATAAACCATAAACCCTACAACCATAAACCCTACAACCCTAAATCCTATAAACCATAAACCCTAAACCCCTAAACCCTAAACCCTAAAACCTCAAACCCTAAATTCTAAAATCATAAACCTTAAACCTTTAAATCCCAAATCTCAAACCCTACAGACCTTTAACATTATACTCCTTAAACCATAAACCTTAAATCCCAAAGTTTAAACCTTACAATCCCAAACATAAAATCTTAAAACCATAAATTCTAAACCTTACAACCTTAAATATCAAACCTTTAAACCTTAAATTTCAAATCATAGACCATAAACCTTAAAACCTTACACTCTAAACTTTGAGTCATAGTCAACTTAATTTTGTACATTAAATGTAAGTCCAGACTTTAGTTTATTTATTTTTCAAAAAAATTTCAATGCTTATTCAAACTAATTTGAATTCGATCGAATTCGACTATAATTCGACCATAATTCGATAATTAATTATTCGAATTCGATTCGTCTTTAGACGAATCGAATACGGTTTAAGATTTTATAAATTCAAATTCGAACCAATTCGATTCGAGTTCGACCTAATTCGACAAATGGTCAGGTCTAATCCTGCCACTAAAAATTGAAAAATGAATTTACGCTCATACTCTACCATAAATTTCATCAAAATTAACATGTCTTATACTCACAAAATATGGGTAAGGTCTCTAGTCCATGGGGTATTATTATTAATGCCATACCTAATCACACTTAGATTTAACACAAATCTTGCATCATTTTTCCTGAAAAAAAAAACATTGCATCATTACAATGGGCCGATTATGGGGTCCATACACGGTTAGAATATTGAAGCTGCTAGGGGTTTCAAACTCCACGATGTCAACCATCATTTTCTGTGAAAAGAGTGACACTTATGACAGAAATGCCCATACCCTGCGGGTCAGACCCTACTCTTACCCCGTGGGTCGAGGGTCTGTTGACTTTGACTGGGTCCAGGGTAGGGTATGTGTATGGATCTATATTTAAAGGTAGGGTCGAGGGTAGGGTATAAATCTATGAATTTTTACCCTACCCTTACCCTTTTACCCTAATTTAGACGTTAATCCTAACTAAACCCTAACTAAATAATAATTAAACTCTAATTAGACTTATTATTATTATTTTTTATTTATAAAATATAATATATTTCTTAAATATTTTAAAATATAATCTACGAAATTGACTTTTTAAATTATTTTTAGTGATCTATAAGATATTTCTTAATAAAATTTAATATATTCATTATGATTTAGTTAAATTTTATACTAAAAAATATATTGTATTTAATTCGAGGGTCGGACCCTGTAAGACCCTATAGACCCTACGGACCCTAAGGGTAAGGGTATGAATCTAGTAATGAAAAATCTTAAGGGTCTAAGGTAGGGTATGAGTCCGACTTTTTAAACTAGGGTATGGGTAGGGTCGTACCAATACCCTACCCGACCCTACCCATCGCCATCCCTAGTGACACTAATGTCCGATGATTCAAATTTTTGGCTATGCACAAATGCACAACAAACACCAATATTATCAAAATCAGAATTTTACTAAAAATCGTTTGAGCATAAAAAATTGTATATCGTAGAAAAAAAAATTAGAGATATAAATTTAAAATAAATTATATAAATTTAATATTAAGTCACAAATACTCGTTGTGTCAAATATCTATCTTAAAACATAATTTTCTCAAACTCATCTTAAAAACTTTAATCGAACAAATCATTCAAGATTTGTATTAATAGCCACAAACCAATATATACTAGCAATTAGAGTTATGATTAAGGTTATAATTAAAGTTACATAGTAATTTACATTATATTAACTAATAAATATTTAATATCTATATCAAAATTTAGTAATCTCTTATATTATTTATAACAAAAGGATCATTAATTAAGAAATGCCAACTACAAAACGAAAAAATCCACGCCTTTAAATCATAGATTCTGTATATTTTACTTAACTCCCAATTTGAAATGATGTATTTCCCTTTACTTGTTTTGAATTGTAAAATTCTAAATTTGAAAAGTTAAATCTAGATTATTATGAAAAAAATAAAAAAAAATTTGTTAGAGAAAATTATATGAAGACTTACTTGATTCCGTTGCACGAGGAAGCGAATTAACAAAAAAAAGTCTGACAAAGTATTTGTGAGACGCCAATTTTCTCTATTCCAGAACGAGATTAATATGTATGTGCTGGGATTTTGTTGTATCTTTCTGTTAGAACGCTTTTTTTTATTTATTCTAATAATTACTCTCTTAACATACAAAATGGAGACTCATTAATTTACTACCATTTAAAGATTTTTCCGGGGTTTCATAATCATAATCATAGTTATCACGCTCCGAAATCGAGCATGGCAACTGTCACAAAGAAATCTCCACAATATTTACATTAGTTTCAAACATACTTCCTAAATAAAAATAAATTATGATAGTGATTGCAACCATCACACGTCTCTAGTTTTACTTTCATCTCCGATTCACACTTTGACTTATATCAAAAATGTATGTTGATGAGTTATGCAACTCAGTAAACCGTCTAGCTTCTTACATCCATATACATATCAAATCTTAACAACACACAACCTTAAACACGCAATAACATCAACTCCATTACTTTCAATCAATAAAGACCAAAATATATTAAACAATATACTCAATCACAGAGACACCAAATCGAAAATTCTGGTGATAAAATTTTTAACTTAATGAAGGGTCTCGAATCCAATTACATGAAGAAAAAAAACTGAGTTAAATATTTGTTACAAATTTTTTATCACTGTTTTTTTTTTAATTTCCGGACATGAGGTATGACTTATGAGTATAAAATCCACCAAGTTTAAAAGCCCAATGGGCTCTAAAAAGCAACGGAAAGCTGTAGCTAAAAGCCCATTTCGGGCCCGTGTCCACGGTAAACAACTAACAACCACACCAAGACGCCACCTCCTTTCTTCCTCGGCTTCTTAACCTCCGACGATCAGAAACGACCATCATTTATCTCCCCGCCCTGTCGTCCGAGCCACAATGATCAGCATCCTCGCCCAGGTACGGTGATCCCTAGCATCGCTCCCTTAAACGACGCAATCGGACGCCGTTTCAGATTTTTCTTTTTTTGTGGTTATTTCGCAGGAGCGGCTCCTGGGGTTCGCCCTAGGGAGCGCGTGCGCGGGAATCGCTGTATTCGAGCAGCGGAGGCGCGTGTACGACTCTATCTCCTCCCACGACCCGCATCCCCTTCCCGTGCGAACCAAGGTTCCAACTTCTCGCCATCCTTTCTTATCGATGTAAATGTGATTGTTTTTTTGGGTAAAATAATTGTCGGATTTTATTTTATTAGCTAGGGTTTTGTTATGATTCGGTCCGTCCTCGTGTTTGTGGTTAGGTTTAGGGCATAAAAAAATGGGGGATGATTGAGAAAGGATGTTAATTGTTTGTTTGTGGAAGTTATTGTTCTATTTAGGGATGATTAGCGATGTTCATTTGGTGATGTGGTTAGAGGATGGTGGTTGGCTCGTTCTTAGGAAGCAAGGGAAGCGAGGCTTTGATCGGGTGATCATGGTGCGATAGCTTTGGTGTAGTCAAGATCTGGAAGTGCTGTTGAATGAGCGGGTGTGTTTTTGTAGATATTAGGTACATTTTTTCCCTTTTATTCTCAACTTTTTCAATGATTTGATTGATCTCCGGGGCTCTTTGTGTTCTCATTCGCTTTTCAATTTGATTGGAAGTTGGCTGTTATCTGAAGCTCGTTGTCAGTTTCGGTGGATCTATTATTTCACCAAGTAGTTGCACGCAGATGAGTGATGGGGCTTTGTTAGTATGAAATCAGCTCTTTTGTTTTGAGGCTTGTTTGTCCATAGTTTAGGTGGTCATTCGATCGGCATGTTTTTCAGGAAAAGAGTGTTCAATTCTGAAGGATGGCAGTGTTTCCCTTTCTATGGGTCTGTCTATTAGTATTGCCAGCTTGTTTTTTCCCAGCGGTCGGAACTCTTGGTTTGACACCCTAGTGACCGGGTTGCTCTATTGTTTTCTGCTCAAGTAGTCATAATGGTTTAATTGTTTGAACTTTGAAGGATCCCATATTTGGAAGCCAGTTCCAATCAGAGATTAAGCTCATCTGGAACAAGGCTGTGGATGAAGCGTTTGCACCTTTAATAGTTGCTTTTAGTTCGAGGAAGCAGTAAAACTTTGTATCTGGTGCAATTACTGTACGAAAAATCTACCGAGTCTATGCTTCAATTCTTGTACACGGAAGGAAAGGTAAACCGTGTCTGCACTCTGTATTTGTACACTTTCCTTACTCCTTCATTCACACATAGTACTGCACTGGTTATGGTAGTGAATCTTTTCCAGCGTTGAAGAGCAATTAGTTGTACGTGTAGGAGAATTCTCAGCTTTTGATTCAAGTCATTTTTTCTTCCTGGATACCCCTTTTCCTCCCATTCTATGTAAAAACTCGGCTCGATTCCGTCTTGACGTCCGGAAAAAATCACATGGTTCTAAACTTTTGATCTATATAAGAGAGTGATTATGATTATAGATCGTTCCTGTGGTAATATTGGCCTAAACCAAGTAGTACAAATTTTAAGTTATAGAAAGTGTGATTCGTATATGAAATGTATTGTTAGTGGGTATATCAAATTCAATCTCCGGTTCATATTTAGTCGACCAATCTTTCCTAATTCACATTTTTGGTGAAAGAATTTATTTTGTAAAATCGTACATAAGGATAAAAAAAAAATAGGATCTCCGCTTACACAATTAAATTGTTGATAAAATTCCAAAATGGCATTTTCTTTTGACCTAATGTTTTTTTTTATCCAATGATGAATTCGATTACAAAATCAGATTGGTACGAGCAGATAAATTTCCGAATAGGAAATCTTTGACAAATCCAATCTTATTAAATGTAACAGATTTATTGCATTATCACCCTTAGTCTTGTAAGGTACCCGACCAACCCAATAGTGTATATCAATTTTGCCCTCTCCCCTTACAAACATTTTGTATTAAATAATTATTTCCTTGAAACGCGAACTGTACTCTCGACTGTTATCATTTCGCTAAAACAACTAAGGTGCTACGCTCTAAAAATGTCAACGTTGAACGGGGAGAATTAGCCCAACCAACCCAATAGAGTATTCAGTATTTCCCTCTCCTTCAAAAATATTTGGTATCACTAGAATAAACTAAGTTGGAGTTGGAAACTTTAATTTACTTCTATAATTATGCAGATGCAGACCGATGCATCTCCAGAATTCCAATTTGTTTTCTCACCATGGATGTCTCTCTATCCCTGATCATGGTTTTCTTTACCTTCATCATAACAATGGCCATACAAAGATACAACAACACAACCAAAAGATTACCCCTCGGACCAAGGTGCCTGCCGATAATAGGGAACTTGCACCAGCTCGTCAGATCGCTTCCTCATCGATCTTTTGCAGACTTTGGCGAAGATACACTGACTCGTCATGTACCTCAAACTCGTACAGACAAGTCGCCACTGTTTTTGTCTAACAATAGTTAGATGTGATTCTTTTATTTTTAAAAATAAATATCAACTTGTACTTCATTTCATTAGTAAGTTATGAATACAGGAAAAAAATTTAAAAAATTGTACATTATTTCATTAGATAATTGGAACTTTCGGACTAAGAAAAAGGGAGAAAAAAATAACTATCGCTAATAAATACTTATGCAATAAATTCTTGAAATGTAGAAAATGACAAGAAAAATCTCTTTTATAGAGATGTTGAATGTACATGTTAAAAAGAATACAAAGAAAAATTTCAAAAATTATATCCAAAGATTACCCATATTTTATTAAAGAGACACATCTATTATTTTTTCTTCTTAATTATTTATTTTAATTGTTTACTAATTTGTGTCTTTTTAATTTTTACTTCTTAAAATCCAAAAGACACAAATATAATGGCTAATTTATTGTATAATTTCAACTGGGATTTTCTTGATGGTGTAGAACCTGAGTGCCTAGACATGGACGAAGGTCGGGAACTTGTTATCGGAAGCAGGGACGGATGCACTTGAGGAGGTGTGGGGGCAATTGCTCCCGCACACAAAAAAAAAATTATGGCTATATATGTAACATAAAAAAAATTTACCTCTATTAATATTAACTAGTTTGCCCCCACAATTTAGTAAAAAATAAAATTGTTTAAGGATAAAATTGATATAATAAAATTTTAAGATATTTTTATTAGCCCACAAATATTTTTTTGTCAATTACATAAATTATATAAATATTTTGCCCCCATAGTATAAATTTTTTAGATCCGTTCTTGATCGGAAGGAAACATGATTTTTGCCTCATTGCTAGTCCCGTGTGTTAAGATTTTCCCTAAATTCTAAGTAACACCTAGGCAGGTATGTATTGAGGACTGGCTTCTTGTGTTGTGGATTTATGTTGGAAGAGAAATCAAGTGGTATTCATTTGAAATTTAGACAGATTACTGTCAAAGGAATAAGTAGACAATAGTACGAGGGAAATAATCAGGAGGAGGTTGTTTGATGTTTTTTTCTTTCTATTGCTTATGTTCAGTGTTACTTTTGCCGTTAGAATATAGTTGTTAATATAAACAAGGAGCATATGATATCTAACTTTTATTCATAAAAATTGGACTTCTTTTAGAAAATTTTATTTTAGAATTATGTGATTTAGACTTTTAGACTTTAATATCTGGTTTGGAATGCATTTAAATGAGATTTGATATTTTGACATTTTAGTAACTCATATTTTTTTTATATGGTATGTTGCTATCGTAAAATATTTTGACACTTTAGTAGGCCTTGCGTATTACATTTTGACACTTTTGGATAAGTATCTTTCTTATCAGTGACACACACACACACACACACACACACATATATATGGTCAGTCGGAGAAAATTTAGCAAAATAAAAAGAATCACATAAAATTAAGATCTTGTGAATATCACATAAAATTATCTAACATTACTACCAAAGCTAGGATATCTTAGTGAAATATCAATCTAGTAATGTTTCTATTGTATAATGAATCTATAATAAGCAATATTTTTAAGTAATTAGAACTATCTAATAAATATGAAGATATGAGATGGTATTATTCAAAAATGAAAAGAACTACAAGTGATTCTTTATAACTCGTCGTTGTGAAGGCCGTTCAATTGAAGGAATGAAGATGGTCCACTAGCCATTAGGCTGAACATGAAGAACTTGAAGTTCGAAGCCCAATGCAAACCAATGAACTGAGCTCCAGTTAGGCGTTAGCTTGACTAAAACTAATCTAAACAAACGTATAAGCCCAAAGAAAGTGGATATGAATCTTACAACCCAAATTACAATTTTTTCACCGCCAACGCAGCAACGCTACTGCATCGAACAAAGTTTAAAAACCATCAACTCGTAAGAAAATTTTCTAATTTAACTAAAAAAAATACAGGATTAGAATATAAAACACAATAATATTAAATATTTGTTTACATTTTTTTACCACTTTTTAAAAATCGTAATCATATTGAAATTCGATTAATCAACTCAATGAATATATTTAGATATGTTATATTAAAGAATAGTAAATCACGATCTTAAACTCTAATTTTAATTCTTCGGCCGCTGTTGAACTAGAATACTTAATGCCATCGAGTTAACAGCCATATCACTAATCAAGAAATGACTTAATATTGCCTAAAAAGATCATACATTGTAACTACATCAAGCTTCGAGTTTAACAGGGTTTTCACGGTTCATGTTAGTACGCGGTGTAACAACTACGTAATAAACTCCGACCACCACAGCAACAGAAAATGCCAGGCCGAACAGAATAGCCACCGCGCCATCAGCTCCGAGGCGGCTACCGCCTTTTCGGGCAGCCGGTGCCTGGTTCTCCTGAGCTACCTGAGCAGCCAGAGGCAGTGGTGAGCAACTGGCCAGTGAACCAGCACAAGGGTCCTTTGCATTTGGGTGGAAAAAGTCGTATGCAGATGGAGAGAAAGCTATGGGATTCTCGTAAACTAGGCCATGAGGTGCTCTGCCTTGAGACTGTGAAGTAAATATAAGGGAAAAAGAAATGGAGACAATGAGGAGTACAACTAGGGGAGACATGCTATTTTTGCTTCCAAGGAATTTTGCTTCTAGCTGGTTTGAGAATGTGAGGTGCTTTGGTTGGTATAACATTTATAAGGACTCCTTTGGAAGGAGATATAAGATGTTATCGGGGTTATCAATAGAGTCAACTGAAATGGTAAAAAACTTGATTCACTTAAGGAGGTATTAGGTTGAAGTCTTAAAAATATAACAGATACCAGTGAGAAATTTATTTTTAACATGGTCTGACAATATTCGAATATAAATGAATTAAAATAATATTTTTGAAATTTCTAACATAAGGTTTATTATTCCCATAAATCATATTTATCATAAAAGAAATCATAAAACAGAAGTAATTACTCTTGGCATTTTATAAGTAATTATATTTATCATCTAT
>SOPF01022703.1:271-22569 GCA_012979155.1 Hypericum perforatum
AGGATATGATATTTAGATGTTGAATTATGCTTTGATGATGAGATTTGAGGTTTGTTGTGTAAATTTGGGTAAACTCTTGGTATGAACTTAATGAAGAGCATATGTGGATATTGGGGTTTGGTTGATGATTTGAGGAGGTTTGATGTTGATCTAAACTTTGGTGAGGAAATGAGAGGCTATTATGCATAATTTGGAGACTTTGTGTAGAAATATGATTTTTGGATCTCAAGAGTAGATTTTCCTTATTCTTTGTGTGAGAGGAATTTATGTTGATTAGAGAATTATTTCTCTTGATTAGTGAATCGCATATTAGAATCCGAGCACCAAGGAACATAAAGCGAAGAACGGAGATCTTTAGGAACATTTGCGATATTTGGTTAAGGTAGGGAGATATTATCCCTAACCTCTATTTTGACTAGCATTACTTGTTATAAACTTGTGATGTTGGTTGATATGATGATTATGTGGTTATATGATGGATTGTGAAAGTGAGTCTTTATTTTGTGTGATTTGGTGATTTTTGGTTATGCATGGTTTTGATAAATATGAGTCTTGTGGATTATGAATACATGGTTTTGAATATTATGAAAATGTGTATGATATGTGTGAGTCTATTTGTGAGATGGCAGACGATGAGGTCTACCCGTGACCAACCGGGGATGTTGGCACATGTGCACATGTTTTGGGGATACATTGGATTTGATACAATTATGATATGGTTGGCGGAGTTTGATTATGAAAGCACTATAAGATATGGTATCCCAGTGTTGTGAGAAGGAGTGACACATTCTAGACCTATCCGAAGTCCATCTATTTATTTGGCATTTGCAACTCAAAGTTCGGGTCAGAACATGCCTATGTGTATGATATGTGAATATGATATAGTATTCGCGATGCCACATTAGGGTCGGAACGTGTTTATGTTTATGATTTGTGAATTCGTCTTTGGTTACGATTGAATACTTGTGATGTGCTATATGTGAATTTGGTAACATTTTTCTATGCATGAATTTGAGTGCCTGTGTTTGGTTAGTTAATTATAGGTTAGTTTTAATATCCTCTACTAAGTACTTCCAAGTACTTACCCCCTCCTCCACAGGTGATGAAAGTTAAGGATCGTGACGTCTGGAGAGTCTTTGTTGTTTATACGTTTGAGATCATCGTCTACTTCTCGGGTTGCTAGAAGTCTCCAGATGGTATTTCTCTTTGTGATCTTAGATGAGTCGCTCCGTTATACATATTGTGGGACCTTATGTTTGTATTTAGATTTATGTAAGAATATTGAAATATACTTATGTAAAATTATGAAATATGCTTTCGCAATGACTTATGCTTCCGCAATTATGATTTGTTTACGTACGTTTGAGACTGGTTGGGTCATGGCTCTTCAGTTTAGAGAGCATGATCCAGTGCCATGTCGGCAGCCCGAATTTTGGTCGTAACAGAGTACTTATTGGTGTGGCCGTTATGCATCGCCCTCCTATCAAATTGCCACGGCCTCCCCAATAGTAAGTGGCTAGCTTGCATCGGCACAACATCACACAACACCTCGTCTTCATACTTGCCAATATAGAATGACACTAGCACTTGCTTCTCCATCCTAACTTCTCCACTATCATTCAGGCATTGCAACTTGTAGGGTTTATGGTGCTTGGTTGTGATCAATCCCAACTTCTCAACCATGGTAGTACTTACTACATTGGTGCAACTACCTCCATCAATGATCACACTACAAACTTTGTCCTTAATGTAATACCTTGTATGAAAGATGTTCTCTCTTTGTGCCATATCATCTTCTTCTTTAGCTTGCACATTCAAGGATCTTCTTGTCACGAGAGTGAGGCCTTCATTGACTCGAACTTCTTCTTCAGATACATCCTTCAATGATGGCATGCTATCATGATCCAAATCTTCTCCTTCAGTCACAATCTCTCTACTCTCCATAATCACCATGACTTGCTTGTTAGGATATTGGCTTGAGATGTGCCCGCATCCTTGACACTTGAAACATCTAATGTCACAGTTTCTTGCTTGAGGGGTCTCCACCTTCTTTTGAGAATTAGCATGAGAACTCTCAGCCTTATGCTCTAATTTGGTTGCTTGTGGCTTGTCAAATTTCTTTGAGTAGCTTGGCTTCCAAGTAGAACTGGATGTAGCTTTAGTTTCTCTTCCCCTCTTGAGTTGCTTTTCAATCTTAGATGCCATATGCACCATGTCCTCCAACTCCACATAGTGATGCAACTCAACCTTTTCTTGAATTTTAGAATTGAGTCCATTCAAGAACCTTGCCATGGTAACTTCTCTATCTTCTTCTATATCAGCTCTTATCATGGCCACTTCCATCTGTTTGAAATATTCCTCCACACTCAAGCTTTCTTGCCTCAATCCTTGTAACTTCTTGTACAGCCCTCTATAATAGTGATTTGGAACGAACCTCTTCCTCATTACTACCTTCATATCCTCCCAAGTAGTTATAGGGCGTTCTCTATTCCTTGTCCTGCTTGTCACAAGTTGATCCCACCAAGTTATAGCATAATCAGTAAACTCAGTGTTGTCAAGTTTTACCTTCTTTACTTCTGAGCTATTGTGGCAATCAAATACAAACTCAATCTTCTTCTCCCTCTCCATGTATGCCTTTGGATCAGAATAACCAGCAAAAGAAGGTATCTTCAGTTTGATGCTCCCTAAATTGTCATCTCTCCTTTGCCTTGCCTCCCTAGGTGGGCGGTTCACTCTTGCTCTTCTAATGCCCTTTGTTGAGCCTACACCTTCTTCAGATTCAGAATCAGCTCTGCTTGAATCTCCAATTGGTGCTCTCCTCCTACGCCTTTGTGACTCACCACTAGTTTACTGGTTGTCACGTGAATTCACCACAGCATCCATGCGTAGATGCCAAGGCTCCAGCTGAACTTGCACCATCTTCTCGAGCTTCCCAGCTAAGGCTTCCACCAACATCTTGAGGTTTATATTCTCCATAGTTTGACCTTCTTTAGACATGTTTTGCTACAAGAAAAATTTGGTTAGTCAAAAAAAATATGGCCTCACAAGTTCACTCCCTTACGTGTTTGCTCTCTATGCAAGTTCACTCAAGTCCACTCATGTTTAACTCAATTATTGGCTTTCCTCTCTAATGAGCTCACAACTCTTGCCTTTTTCCTCTCTTGATAACTCTTGCAAGTTCTTACAAAAGCTAGTCAAGCCTTGCTCAAACTATTCCTTTCATAAATCAAACAGGCTCGTGACTCTTGCTTGAGTTGCAAGAATTTTCCTTTAGCTCAAGTTCCCTTTCCGATTCGCAAGCCTCCTTTGGTAGTTGTTTCTTCTTTTGGCTTGCGCTCTCCTTTCTTCCTTTTTAGTTCGGCCGAGTGTAGCAAGTTATGTAGATGCTTCTTGCTTTTCCTATTCCACGTGCCTTTCTTCTTTAGTCTTTTCCCGGATTAATCTTGCACTCCTTTAGGATGCGCATTATTCTTTCCGGATTAGTCTTTCACGCGGCTGCTCCTTTTTTTCCTCTTTGGTGCGTGTGCTTGCTTTTGCCTAATTAGTCTTGCGACCTCTTTAGCAAACTCTTATTTAATTCTTGCGAACTAAATAAACTTCTTTCTTCTTTTCTTTTCTTCCTGTTTTGTTTTTCTTTCTTTTCTTTTCTCTGTTTTTTTGTTTCCTTTTCTGTTTTTCTTCTTTTTTTTGTTCTTTTTTTTTCTTTTCTAGAACAAAACTAACACAAAACTAAACACAAACTAAACACTCAACGAATTTCAACAACTAGACGCAATAAAGACAAGACTAATGCACACAAAAACTAATAACTAAGTCAGCCGATTGATAAGCGACAAGCTGAGCACAAAAATACACGAAATAATAAAGATAAAGTGGTCTAAACAACAAGCCGTAGCTCTGATACCAACTGATGTGATCTCGGCAGGAGAAACACGAATTGCACGGATCTATTATTATCTAGAATGGATGAGACTTCAAACCCATGAACTGAGCTAGCTAGAACCTCGGCAAAAGAGCCTCAACCCAAGCCACGAACAATTTGAGAACTCCAAGTCACGTCGAATCACGCCACAAACGAGGGTGGTTAACTCGCTTGATAAGTGAAAGAGTGTTCAAGCCAAGCACACCAGCTCAAAGCAAGAACAAAGAGTTATCAAACTCACTTGTCTAAAAAGACTCAATTGTATTCAGAATGTTGTGTTTTATTCCATTAGACCGAGCCCCCTTATATAGGGTTTAGTACATAAACTTTCCTAAGTAAAATAACTCCTAAACAAGCTAAAAGCAATCTGCCTAAGGCTTCTCCTAATCTAGCCAAAACTTGCACTCCAAGACAAGCATATTCTGGCCTCTTTATTCAACTAAATAAGAACTAAATATATAACTAAATATGCTAGAAGCTTGTAGAAAGATCTCGTCCAATTCAGAATCATGCATGGACAAAATAGGATGTTGCATGCTTCCTAAGTTGGCAAAAGTGGCGAATCTTCTAAAATAGCTTCTATTACGTGCATGGACTTTGCATGGACCTCATGCACGTCCTTGGACTTGTTGGCACATTTATGAACTTCCCCAATTAGGCAACTAAGTTCAGCTTGAAGCCTCCTTGCTCTTGCATGCGTCATTGGTCCAACTAGCATTTGCACTTGACGTGAGTCTTCTTGCACTTGTAGCTTGGACGTAGGCATGCTCGCATCAATAAACACATAAATTTACGTGCCCAATAAGTAAAATTCCCAAACAAGGAACGAACCCCGGTGGAGCAAATAACAAATCTATAGAGACCCAGGCCAAGCTCCCTTCATGTCTCGTAACTGGAATCCGAAGAGAGAGAGAGAAAGAAAACTATATATATTTTCCTGTTAAGGATTGCTTATTCTAAACAGAAGTTAGCTAGCCATTTAGGATTTGCTTACTCTAATCGGGGGTGAGAGATTGACGAAGAAGAGGAAAAATGTAGGGATGAAGAGAAAGAAGATGGAGAAGGGGCTTTTCTGAGAAAGGAGAGGGCTGGACTTTTTTTGGGTAAAAAAAGAGTTTACAATATTTTTTTAAAAGACAAGGGCATTTTAATAAACTCACGTCCAAGTTCGCCGGAAAAAATAGCCGATTACGACGAGAAGAGTTAAATGGTACCCTTTCAACAAACTAGAAGGGCTAAATATGAAGTAAGAAAAACAGAAGGCTGAATCAGTGATTTTTGCAAACACGATTCGAAAAAAAACTCAACAAAATTACTCTGATGTGTTCCATTAGTTATAAGAGATAGCAATCTTTGCATTTTTAATCAAGATATTCTTGATCTTCTCGGTGCTCAAAAACTCCGGATATAGGTTTAATTTTAAAAGGAGATTTGTGAGCTCTAAAATGTTAAAAATTGGAGCAGGATTCGTTCCCAGAAATGTAAAACATATCACAATACTTTTAATAGTCCAATTCTTGGTAATGAAACCTGATAACCTGCCCCGTTAAATTCTAACTTGAAGTGCTTGCTGGTTCTCTCATTATTGATCAAATTGGTAATTAATAAGTGATAAGATTCACATATTTTCCTTCTCTTAATGTTTTTTATTTGTCCTTAAATGCTTTGTCCAATTAAAACCGAGGTAGATTGTCGAACATCCTGTTACTCCTGTGTCCCAAAGTATTCTTGCATATGTCTTGCATCAATCACTCCGGTATATCGACGAAATCTATATAGGTTGGAAAAGATTCTTAATAATACTTATCAGAAAAAGAGTGAGCACCGACCGAGAAGCAATGGCGTCCTCGTCTAGAATTTTATTCCTAAAGGTGTCGTCGTCATCTTCATCATCCTTCTACAGAAGAACAACAACCTGTTGCTCGCTTCTCTTCCCCTTCCACTTCATTCCCCAATCCCCCAAAACCCAACTTAAACCCTTTTCTCCAACAGCAAATTACAGAATGGTCACCGCCGCCACTACGCAAGAAGATAACCCTAAACCCACTGCCCAAGTTCCCTCCACTTCCCTCCCTCCTTCTCCCCCCGCTACTATTAACCGGTGGAGGCCAATGTGCTTGTACCACACCCAAGGCAAATGCACTATGGTATGTTTTTGGAGCTTAACTTAATGCAGCTAACCTGTTTGGTTTATTGTCTCGGTGAGGGCAAACATGTTTTGTCTGGTTTCCTTGCATTTTCGTTTACCCTTTTGGACTTAACACGGGTTTTTTTGGGGTTCTGTTCAGCTGGATGATCCGGCTCATTTGGAGAAGTTTAATCACGATTTCGGTAGGGACCTGAATGTCGATGCTGCTTGTTTAGGACCGAAGCATCCTCAAGGTTTCGACCATTTCTTGGTTCTTGACCTGGAAGGGAAGGTCGAGATTCTCGAATTCCCCGTGCTCTTGATCGATGCAAAAACTATGCATGTTTTGGACTTGTTCCACAGGTTACCGACTTTCGTTTCTTTATTTTTGGTTATGAGAATGCATTCGGCTATTTTTACTACGTTCTTACCCTCTTATTTTGGAACCTGCTGATTCCTTGTTCCATTGCAGATTTGTCATGCCCTCGGGGATGAGTCAGCAAAGAGTTGATGAATACATTGCAAACAAATATGGCAAGTTTGGAGTTGACAGGTATTTAATATTAATATTTTCAACGACAATACGACATTAGCTTCTGGAAACGCAAATCTGAGGATCATGGTAGTTTCTGACTGGCTCATGTAGTTGGAATGCTACTTAGGTTCGTTAAACCTGAGTTGAATTCATTCTGAATTGGGTTGTCTTGGTTTGGAATCTGGACAAGCCTTTGCTCTTTGAACAAAGGCTGCTGTCTCTGAATCAGATACTTGTTTATGGGTACGCAAGACCAACCGTGCTGTGTGCGATTGTTTTCATTTTGAACCCTTACGTGGATCTCTAGATCTATTTCATATTGGCTGGCTTGATGTTATTTGACGCTTTGCTCAAATTGGTAGGGTCTGGCATGACACCGCTGTCCCATTTAATGAAGTTATACAGCAATTTGAAACATGGTTGAATGGGCATCATTTGTGGGAAAAGAAGGATGGTGGCTCCCTTAAACGAGCTGCATTTGTAACCTGGTAAGTCCTGTGTGTCTGATATCTATCTGGCCTAAGGTATTTGTCCTCTATGAGTTTGCCATCTAATAGCATTCCATCGAAATAGAGGGCCATCTCGTTCTGCTGCAAAAAGTGAACCTCCTTGAACCCTGTTGTGTCCCTGCTTCCCATCTGTCTGTGTATCTGACCCAGTTGCAAACAACTTAGTTCTAGTGGGTAATGGTAAGAGAATTGCTGTTTGTGGCAGCAAACCTGTTCTTAGTTGCTGCTGGAAGTTCCACCAGTGCCAATGTTTTTACTACTAGACAGAAGATTAGACAGAGCTTTAAGCTCTCACGCCTATGGGAAGGAGCTATGCTGTTGCAATTTTTGGCTCATCTTCTAAGACGGGTTTGTTGATGGCTTGAGTCTTGACGCAGCTTCCTGTGGTGGTATAGAGTGCTGATTTGTTTCCTGGCAGTTTACTGAGGAGCGAGGAACAGATACTGGATATTGTCTTGCATAAAATTGGTCTTCAATCGTCGTCCTGCAGTTGTTACATTGTTTACATTCAGATGCTTCTTGCATTATAATTCACCGATATTTTTTTTTCTCTGGAATCAGTGGGAATTGGGATGTGAAGACAAAGGTACCGCAGCAATGCAAAGTGGCAAGAATGAAGATTCCACCATATTTTATGGAATGGATTAACTTGAAAGATGCTTATAAGAACTTCTATAATCCTGAGATAGAGGTGAGCCCTCATCTTCACGGTTCACCAATTACTGTTCATAGATAGGGGTGATCGAGTTTATCTACGATGACAGGCCCGAGGTATGAGGACAATGATGGAACAACTTAGATTGCCGATGCTGGGATCTCACCACTTGGGAATCGATGACACTAAAAACATAGCCAGAGTTTTGCTGCGAATGCTAGCTGATGGTGCTGTACTGGCTTTAACCGCACGGAGAAATCCCGATTCCTTTGAAGATGTCCGTTTCCTGTACAACAATCGTATTGTTTAATTTAATTCCTGGCTTTTCACTTCAAAATATTGATTCAAATGGTTTCGAGTTTGCATCTTAAATGTTTTCAAAATGATAAGAAGGGTTTCACGCTCAAATTCATAAAATAACGAAGTCATCTGATAACTCAATGCGATATGCCTACAACTGTTATCATATATATCTTATTGAGAGACATAGCATAAACATTTATATTAAACCGGAAAATCCGAAAAGATTAGTCCATGAAGTTCCAGAGTGACGATATTCAGCAAATGTTTGTTTGAAACTCCATGACATAAACATCCATAATGATATGAATGTGTTTGGTACTAAAATTTTCGTCGGCCATGATTTTCAAAGTTGTCTAGAACAAGGATTTTCTTTTAATGTTTACATAAAAGATTTAGGATTTTTAGATGGCTTAAAACCAGAGCAACCCAGAAAACTAATGGAAATCATCAGCTAGCATATAAATCATCAAACAAATAGACTTTTTAAGTAATATCAGAAAGGCAACACAATCAATCTCAATTCCTTTTCTTTTGAAGAGTAATCTCAACTTTGCTTTCTCAACATATGAATAATACAGTTGATGTTTTTGTGTGCGTGGGAGGAGGAAGCTCTTAGTTTTATAATATATAGCTTGTTGAGCATCATCTCTCAATGGCTACACCAATTCGAAGAAGAAAGAAATAAACCATGTTTGGTCAGTCAAACCGCGTTTTTTAAAACCACGCCAAATGTCCAACGATAATATCACATGTAAGATTGGCTATCCACACTACTTTGGTGGTGGACCCTCCTTTTCTTGTGTCCCCCTCTTTTGCCCCGACCTTTGTTCTTTCTACCTCCTCCTCCACAATTAATGGCGATTTCACATCCACAGAAATTGCCGAAACAAGAGAACAAACCCGAATCCTCCTCCCCGTTCCTGCCCTTCCTCCTCTGCTGCTGCCTCTTCTTCTGCTTCTTCGTCAACCCCTTCTGCTGATCACCATCAGGCGGCAACTCTGCTCGCCACCTTTCGAGCTTTGTTCTCAACCCTTCCACGCTGTCGTTCTCCTCCGTCCAGTCGTCGAGGATTGAGCTCCCCCCATCATCGTTCTGCACCGCATTGTTCGCGGGTGTCTTAATAAGCCCACGAGCTATCGCCGCAGCGACGACAGACGCAGACGGACCCACGTCGGAGTTGCAAAGCGAGCCGTTCACTTGGCTACCTGCATTGTCATTATACTTGTCTGGATCCAACAGCGAGCCCTTGACGGCACCGACCGTCTTATCGTTGCCTTCGGACAGGGTAAGCTCTGTCCTGTCGCTTCGAGTTCGACGTAGCTTAGCCGTCTTCTCTTCGAGCCGGTCCTTACCATCTGTACTCCCCAACATCGAACCAATATCGCTAAACAAAGTGTAAAGAGGCATGCTTCGGGTCGACCCGTCCAAGAGCTGGTATCCCATGTTGAGTATCCCCTGAGGCCTTCCGGATGGCCTCCGGACCTGGAGCGACAAGAACCTTGTCTTCGGAGGAGGTGCACCATTGTTACTCGGAGGCGCGGGAGGGAACATTTGGACGATAGGAACCCGAACAGACCCGATAAGGACGTCCTTGAGCCAAGCCGCGGCGAAGATCTCGATAGTAACAGCGGATGTGTCTGAATTCAGGAAGCTATCGTCGACCCGGAACACGAACTTGTCGTTCCATTGTGGGTTCGTGTGGCCGTTTCGATTGTCGACTTTCGTGGTCAGCTTGCGCTCCGGATGGATCCAGACAATGGCATAGGTTCGCATGGACTTGGACACAGGGCTCAGGTCCTGTGCGGACACAATGTTCAGCTCTAAGAGCTGGAACCTATGTGAATTCCCATGTATTGCAGACATGGTCAGAACATTTACGTAGAGGTCTCGAGTTCGAGCGCTCTCTCTCTCTCTCTCTCTCTCTCTCTATGGTTTCTCTGTGAAACTTTGAGACGGTTGTGATGAGAGAGGAGGAGGTTCTAGGTTGAAGAGTTGGGAAAGATAAATGTAAGAAATATGAGGTTGTTAAAGGCCTCAGAAAAAGTAGCCTACAGCGAATCACACAACATTTTTTTCTCGAAGAATTCCTCGCATATTTTAGTATGTGGCTTAAATTTACCTGGCACTGCCTAAATTTAGCTCTTTGTATGACATATAACTGTGACTTATTTTTTATACTATTTTGTTTTAACCGTTTTCTTTGTTGCATTTTGAGTTGTTTCGTATTTGTATTATCAAATTGTCTCATCATCTAATATCTCTAAAACGAAAACTGTCTCATCATCTATTAATCAAGGACTATATCTACTTTCGAAATATATTGATGTTAAATAGTTAAATTATTATGGTTTCGGAATAGCAAATGTATAAGAAAATAAAATTATGCAAAAGGGAAAACAATCTCCTGAAGGGCACATATAGCAAACAGAAAGGTTATGGGAGGAATCTGGGATTCATCCTTTAAAAGAACCTAAATATTTATTTATCTCGTTAAAAGATGTTTAATTAAATAATTCCAGTTAATACAAATTCTGCTATTTTGGTGACCCTTTTAGTTTATATACTGTTAATTAATTACTTCGGATAAATCTTACAAATGAAGTTTGGAAATCTCTGATATAATAGAATAGAATTTAGAATAGGATCTCAAAAAAAAAAAATTGGAAATCTAAGAAGAGGGAGTATAGGAAAAAGAATAGAGCTAACGAAAATTAATTCGTGTCTCCATCGTGTGCTGAACGCACTTCGGATAAATGGTTAGGATTTTTCCGCGTGTTTTTACTCGAGCTTTCCGAACCTTCACTCCTTTGATATGGGCAACAATGCCGTTTGATTTTTTCTTAACCTTATGATTTTTTTCAATGCACAATTTTCGTATAAGATAGATCGATGTTATTCATTTTCCTCTTGTGTTTGAATTACATCTTCAACTCCTTTCAAAATGTTAACTATTGGAATTGGTGCGTAATTATTGATTAATTATACATTAATAATGTTTAATTGAACGACTAATACGTTAATTAAATCACACTTACTTGTTGAAGCGAGGGTTGTCATAGGTCGGGATTGGCTATCGCGACTTGGCGGTCGAGTTGCAATCACAAATGAACCAATTCATAATTTAATTTTCACGATTGACCTTAATTGAAAATCTATAAAAAAAGTTTCACATCTAATATTAAATTTTCTTTTCTGAGTGTTTTCTTAGATGGAAAACTTACAAATTAATTTTGCCAGATTTTTCCTTTTTATAAGGAATTCCGAATGAAGAGGGGCTGCCACATGGTAAGGCGGACACATATGTCCACCACGTGGCATTAGATATGCATGCCTGCCATGTGTCATGCCACATGTCTACCACGTGGCACCTACTGGCTTCATGCACGCCACATGATAGTTTGGCATGCAGCCTAACGTAAGTCTCCGCTGTTCCTCGGTAATATACTACTAAAATTCTACTTGATAATGGACGATCGGTCATTTGTCAGATCTTCCTGGCGTATGCCAGAAATGGGTGGCATGCGCCACCCCTAGACCAGCTCGAAGCTTTGGCACATGCCAAAGCACCTGGCACGAACAAAAAGCTAACGGACTAACACACTTGGCGTGCGCCAACAAGGATGGCGTGCGCCAGTGCTTCAGCAACAGAGTTGTAGCGAATTGCAAATAGAGTAAGTAGGGTTGTCGATCCACAGAGATTGAGGGGTTAGGCCTACTCTAGGGTGTACTTACTTAACTAGAATCAGATTATGAAGTTTGTAGTTGAACTCAAGTGATCTAAAGTCTCAAAGATCAAGATTAAAGAGCATAAGAACAAACACTTAGATAGTTTATATCACAAAACAGATTATCAACAACTAAAAAGCTAAAAGCGAGCTAAGTATCTTAAAAACCAATATAACCAAGTGATTCAGGGGGTATACGAAGCATGTAATATGGTACGAGTATTTCAAAAGCAATCAATCAATACTTTCGTGCTAGAAAGATCTAAATTGACCCTTAACCAAGATTAGAAGGTTAGAAATATTCTTTCGACCCCACCAACCAATTAAACTCAATCAAGAACCAACTATGTATATCACTCAAAGCACAATCACTAACTAAGGAAGATTTCTCTTCTATCAAAGCAACTGATCATCAAACTAACATTTCAATCAAACCTATCTTCTTTCGGTCTCAAGATTTGACTAAGTACAATAACTTGGTGATCAAACAAGTCAAAGTATGGCATGAAGTTCGTTAATAAGAACATGTTCCTACACATATTAACCCCTCTAAACTATGGCTACATACAAGGCATTAAGGCACAAAACTCACAGTAAACTACTCACACATATTTATATGAACACAAAGCATTAACATAGACAAAGAGTAAAAGGGATGGAGACATATCAAGACTCCAAGCTCCCCCTCTTCAAGTCCATGTTCTTTTACCAAAAACCAATATTTACATCTGTTTTTGGACCAAAGTTAATGTCTCCTTTGGTCCAATTCGTCCCCCCCTCTACTTTACAAAGCAAAACTAGAATATATACTAAGTAACTAATGGAATAGTAAACTAAATATCTAATCTAACTTATCTACTAAAATATCTAACCTAAAAATATCTAAAAGGAGTTAGCCATTGTCCCCCTTTCCTTCAGAAAGCTCTAAGTCGCACTTGTCCAGTCATGCCATTTGTTTGTCCAACACTCAGCTTTATTTTACTTCTGTCCGTCTGGTCTGGCATGTGCCAGGTCTTTGTGATTTTCCTCTTTTAGTGCATCTGGTCGTATGAGTGGATGGTTGTATGAGTAACGGCTACTTAGCGTGTGCCATAGAGGGATGGCATGCGATAAGCACTCATTGGCATCGCGACTTCCTTCGCGTCCATCAAATGTCCTCCACTTTTCCTCAAATATGCTCCTAAAAATAAGCAAACTTAATGAAAAATAATAAACTTAACATAAACATACAATGAACAAAAACTAACACTAAGACAACTAAAACATAACTAAATCAACCTAAAACATTAAGACATCGAATGTCCTCCACTTTTTCTTGAATAATGAGTGTTTTTGACACTCATCACACCCCCACACTTGAATCTTTGTTTGTCCCCAAGCAAAAACTCAAAATGCGGACAACCTAAACCAAAATCAAATAAAACAAACAAACACAAAATAAGGTAAAGACATAGCATGAATAGATCAACACTTAACTTCCCTCAAAAACATCAACTGGCATCACAATTAAATCATAATCTAAGTTAGTTCTTCAATCCATAACACAAAACATAACGAACTAGTAGGCACCTCACTCAATTGTTTAAACAAGTGTTAACTCTACATAAAAGACACTAGAAGGTTGACCTCACGAGGATAGACAAGTGTTTCACTCATATAATCTGTATGGTTGATGAGTGTCAAAAACACTCATTACTTATGTACATTCTAGTGTAAATTTAGCATTTGTTACTTATCATTTTTACGAGTTTTCTATGTCTTTGTCTTGTTTTTGTACATGTTGTTCTTTTGTCGTGTTTGTTCACTTTTCTTATGTTTTCTTGCTTTTTAGGAGCATTACGGACAATAATCTAAGGAGGCATGATCAAGACCTCGAGGATACGAGCAAAACGGACTCGACAAGGCAAAATGGCAAAAAGATTGGTTGAAACCGAGGCTAACCATGTAGTTCGTCGGGCCAGACATCTTGCACGAGAAAATTCATAACTTCCTCATACGAAGTTGGATTGAGGTGCCGTCTGCAGCATTTGAAAGAAGACATCCATATCTACAATCATGCCAAAAATTGGCTGACGTCATTGCAGCTGTAACGGTGATGACAAAGCATGAAAGAAGCGTGACAAAGCATGACAAGAGCATGACAAAGCATGACCAAGGCATGACCAAAGCCATGACATCAACTATGGTGGCTGCATAAGCCACGAAATCAGCCAAAGAAGTGGCCAACACTCAGATTTTTCCTTACTAACTAAGCTTAACTTATGTGGAAAATTTGGCAAAGGTGGAGACAAGGTTAAACTAGTTAGTAAGATATTAGATTAAGTTGTAATTTTATATTTTCCATTAGCTAAAGTTTGTATTTAGTTAAATAAATGTAAAAGTAAGTCATTCCATGACTTAGGCAACATTTTCTCTCAGCCAAAGCAAGAAAAAACGTGAGAGTGAAAAGAGGGAAGGTGGCCGAGAGCAAGGAGGAGGAAAAGAAGGAAGAAAAAAACTAAGGCATAAACCAAGCTTATGCTTGGAATTTGTAACACCTTCTTACACTTTCATACCTTGCTTTCCTTTGCTTTATCATGTAAATAATATGTATATTAAGTGTGTTTATGTATTAAGTATGTTTATGTTCAAGTTTTGTGCAAATATGTGTGGGTAGTTACTTATTGGTGTGATGCCTTGAAAACTTAAGTTTTCTAATAGTTTAAAATGGGTAAAAATTATAAGGTTCATGAACTTGTTAAAGGATTTAATGCTTGTTCTAATGTGATCACCTAGAACCATGATTAAAATCAAGTCTTGAGACCGAAAGGAGATAGACTTGATCGAAACATTAACTTGTTGATTCGTCGCCTTCTGAGATGTGGACTCCTCCTTGGTGATGAATTATCCAAAAGGGTGATGTTTATAGTTGGTGTTTAGTTAAATTTATGTGACTCGTAGGGGCGAAAGCACATCGAGTTCATATAAGTTTAGCTAAAGAGCAATTTAGACTAATCTAGCGCGAAAGTGTAGATTAGTTGCCTTGAAACACCCGGATCGTGACACGTACTTAAAAACCCAACAAACTATGTAGTTTACTTAAGTAATCTATGGTATCACACCACTTGTTTTAAGTTGATATATATCTTGTGTTCTTGTGTTTTGTTGTGATCTTGTATGATTTAAGTTGGTTGTATTTTCATTTTAAGCATGTTAGCTTGTTAGTTGCCACCTAAACGAAATCAAAGAAACCAAAGACATAAAATTCCTAAAACATAGTAAGTAAGCCGAGTAAGGCGCAACCTCATTCCTCGTGGGATCGACAACCCTACTTCATAATCTATATTGCATCGGAGGCGTGTCAAAACGACTTCTAATCAATTGGTGCCGTTGTCGGGGATTGAGTTTTGAAGCTAAAGCTTAGCTTACGAACTTGGATTAGGAACTTTTGTCAACTAAAAATTTTTCTTGCAATTCGGAAAATGTTTTTTAGCTACTACCACTCGCGGATTTTAATTTTTTGGCCATCTTAGAGTCCGAATTGGAAAAACACATGCTGTGATGAAATTGTGCATTTGGAAGTCTTCTTTCATTTTCCGTTGATTTCACCCGAATTGGAGTTCGGACAAAAATGTTATCGCATTTACAAGTCACAAAGGTCAAATCTGATGAGTCTTGTGAAAAACTTGCACGAAAATTCTTGCCAAGAAATTTTAGGTTCGCATTTTATTTTTCCGAGTGTCAAAATTTCCGAATTTGTAAAAACAAGCCATAACAACTTTGTGGACATGGAAGTCAACTTTCCATAGCCGCTGAGTTTGCATTTTTTGGAGTTCAGACGAAAAAGTTATCGCATTTTGAACACACAAAGGTCATTTCTGACAATTCTTGCAAAAAACTTGCTCGGAAAATTTTGGCCAGCTCGCATTTTATTTTTCTGGAGATCTTTAAGTCCGAATTTTTGAAAACAAGTCAAAGTGAAGTTGTAGTTTGGGAAGTTTTCTTTCCATAGCCACTAACCACATAAAAAAAGGAGTTCGGATGAAAAAGATATCGTATTTTGAAGTTGTACGAGCAAAATACAATTTTTGGACGAGTCTTGCCAAAATGTAGAATACGATTAGCCTCATATTTTCACTATTTGAATAGTGAAAATCCAATCTGGGAAAAATTTCCTTAGTCAAAGTTGTAGCATTGGAAGTCTTCTTTCATTTGCCGCTGACCTTGACTAAATAGGAGATCAGATGAAAAAGTTATAAATTTTCTAAGTCGCATGCCCAAAACGCGCTCAACCACCAACTTCCCTTTGGAAAATAAAGTGACGTAATACACTTGGAAAGGACATTGTGACAAGAAAAACTTAGACAAGAGAGGCTAAATCAAGAAAGACTACAACAAGAAAGGATGAATTCCTTTGGTTACCATTGGTACAATGGAATTCAAAGATCGTTATTTGACGAAGAAGTTGAGGACGTACGTGAACTGGTGAAAGTAAATCAAAGAAAACTCAATCTTACCCAAGCTCAGCTTTGGACTTGTGAGTGGTACGGATGTGAAGGACATGAAAAAAGTCAATGTGAAGAATACTGGTTCCCTACCCGCCATGAAGCACCCTTAGATTATGAGAATTTTGAGCATTACAATGAGTAGTAACACGACATCATTTGTATTCCAACGTGGAGCAGAAATCCTTATTCCTCATGGTGCAATGAAAAAGTTCAACCTCTAAGGTCTGATACCCTTGAAGATAGACTAGACTCGATGGAAGCAAGAATGGATAAGATATTTAAAAATGGTGATGATATACTCAATGAGTTTGAGAAATTGTGCACGCCAAGTCAAACTTTTGAGAGAGCGCAAGCTCACTCAGATGATATTTGCACTAGTGCACATACAAAAGATGCCATCTTCATTAAACCATTCGAGCTAATCTATAATTTAGGGGAAAACAATGAAGTGCAAGTGGAGGATGATGTTAAGCAAATGGACTTGAAGGTTGAGGAACCTTCATACATTCCTCAACAATCATACATCTATCCAACATCATTCCTAGAAGATTTATATAGTATAGAGAATAAGGGGCATTTGTGGGATTTTGAAACAGAGGATTGGTACCAAGAAACCCCAACGAGCTTGTTTATTTATGCCAATGCACTTCCAAAAGAGGATGAAAAGAATGAGGGAAAGGAAGAAGAGAAAGAAGAGATTGGGTTTGAAGAGAGCACTAAAAAAGAAGCTGAAGAGCCTATTACTAGTGCTTATTTCTTTGTGCATAAATCTTGCTCAACCAAAGATTTGGTAAATATTGAAGATTCGAAGGAAAATGAGGAAGCCATATCTAAGGAAGAGTCTAGTATTATCCGCCACAATATTTCACCTCGACTTCAAGATCCAAAAAGGTTTGTTAAACCTTTACTATTGGAGATGGTAAGTGATGGTAAAACACCCAACCATAATATTGAACAACCTCCCACTCTTGGTTGGGATTGGTTAAATTTGGGTGAGATTTTGAAATCTCTCAATCCTATTACTAATGTGAATGCCATTGACCTGTTGGTTGATTGGCAGATGTCTTTATTTTTGCGATTGATGAGGGATAAGAAGTTGCTCCTATATGATTATTGTGCCCAACAATTTATATTGGGTATTGACCTAGGTATGGAAAGTTTGAACATGAAGGTGACTTTAGCAAAAATAGCACTTACTCACCAATTGAGCGTACTGTGTTACTACGAGATGACCCCATTAAGCTTAGAGCTGAAAAGGTCGCAGAAAGGTAGTTCATCATGGTACACCATTAGTGAGTTGTGTGATTTGTGAAAGTCAAAATTGCACATGTGACCCATCAGAATGGGGCGTCTGTTTTCCAGCTTTCTAGGATCACAGCGTAAATAAAAGCAAAAAAAATTAGCGTAGATTGTATTATAAAGTGTGTTAATTTGTTTGCATTTTATTTGTGTGTCTTTGTTTAGATTTAATGTCTTTTGTTTGTAAGTCTAGCATATCAGGGCCCACTCTATCCACATTTGACATTCACCATGGCAAGTCAACAAGCCCATCTTGAAGAACACAGGCGTACAATGATCTGCAGCAGGCACACAACGAATTGATCAAGGAGCTCCTTTTTCCTTTATCTTTTATTTTATTTCCTTTATTGTAAATTTGTATTTTTGTAATATATGTTGTTTGTTCATATTTATTTTGTTATTTGCTTGTTTTGAGATATGTTTTTCGTATCTTTGGTGATCCGATACGGAAGTGCAGGGTTCGATCTCCTTGCTACTTCTTAATGTACTAGATCATCTAGATAAAACTATCTCAATTTTTTTTCTTTTTGTAATTAGGTGTTTATTAGTATCTTACACACCTTGAGGACAATGCGTCATTCAAGTGTGGCGGAGGGTTCCCTTCAGGAATTTTCCTTCTGTGTTTACTATGTTTATATATGTGTGTCTAGGTCTAGACTTGGTATAAATTTTTCAAAATTTGACCCCCTTCAAAAATTTTCAACTTGTGTTTAAAGATTTGTCACCTTATTAGTTAGGAATTTAACTCGAGTGCAAAGCTTAGGAATATGTAGAAACCTCACACTTAGTTATTTAGATTAATGGTCTCGCTGTGTAGACTAGACTAGAATGTTGATGTGCGAACCTTGTGAGGTACTTTGAGCCGAAGGAGGAGACATCTGTCTCCAATTCTTTTCATAAGGTGCATACTAACTCAGTTGATTAAAGTATCCTACTTATACTTGTCATAGTCTTAGTTGTGTGGAAGTTAGTGGGACAACGGGGGCATTTCTTTGACATTTAAGCCTAGAGCTTTAGAGACCAAATCCTATAAATTCCCAATTGCGTAAACCAATTTGAGCCTAGCCTTTTCTTGATTATAGACTAGGTAACAAACTTTTAGCCTAAATGACCAATCTTCCTTACCTTTGACCATCTTATCCGAGGATTATAGGATGAATTGTTTGGGTTTAATTGGTAGCTTCATGTAAATGGTTTAAGTTGTGGATATTGTAGAAATTAAGTGGCCAAGTGTAGAAGCCGAGTTTATGCCTAGAACATGCTAAGTTATTTAGTTTGTTTATGTTATGTTAAAAAAAATGTGTTGTAAATATTGTGTTAGAAAATAAAAAAAAAAGAAAACAAAAGAAAACAAAAGAAAAAAGAGAAAAACAAAGAAAAAGTGCAAAAAAGAAAGTTGTAGAATAAAGCATGAATTCTTGGCATAACCTCGAGCTTCAGAGTCATAGAACATTGGGAAAATGGGTGAGAGCTTGATTATTTTTAGTGAGGATGTCTAGATTAGACGAGTGATTAGTTACTTTTGTAATGTCCTCGGATTGGGTGGTTTAACCACTATCCAAATTTGTATCTCACCTTTACCTCTACCCCATTACAACCCGATATAAAGACCCCCTGATCATTAACAACCATATGACTTTAGACATTGCTGAGTAGGATGTAGGATGCTCGAAAAATATTGACTAAGTATGCAAGTGATAGGAAATTGTCTACTTATATATTGAGTGAGTTAAACTTTCTATTCATTGAGAGATTAACATTCTAGTGTCTTTTACATAGTATTAATATTAGTTTAAACAATTAAGTGTTAGAGGTTTTTATCGATTCGTTCGTTTTGTGATTAAGTTAATAAACTAGCTATGTAGGGATAGTCTTTTGACATAAGCTAATGTTTTTTAGGGAAGTCAAGTAACGAATTTTTATGCCAAGTCATTGCCTTTTTGTGTGTTTTTCTTTTATCATGATTTTTGTTTGTTTGTTTTTATTTTGTCTATGTCCGCATTTGAGTTTTGCTTGGGGACAAGCAAAGATTCAAGTGTGGGGGTGTGATAGTGTAAAAAATACTCATTATTTGTGTACATTTTAGTATATGTTTAGTGTTGTAATTAATTGTTTTAGTGTGTTTTCTTTGTATATGTCTCGTATTTGTACATTTTGTTCTTTTGTCGTGTTTGTTCATTTTTCTTATATTTTCTTGTTTTTTAGGAGCTTTACAGACAATAATCTAAGGAGGCATGACCAAGACCTCAAGGATGCAAGCAAAACGGACTCGACAAGGCAAAATGGTAAAAATAAAGGTTGAAACCGTAGCTACCCGTGGAAGGCGCCAGACCTAACCTCTTCTGACTTAAAAAATCATAACTTCCTCATACGAAGTCGCATTGAGGCGCGTCAGCGGCATTGGAAAGACGACATCCGTAGCTACATTGTATCCAAAGGGTGTCTTCCAATTCAGCATTTAAGAGGGCTAAACGCTTGATCCAATGTCATGGGCCAATTCTATCAAAGTGGGCCAAATTTGAAGGCTTGTTTTGGGCCCAAGTTGGCCTTCTTGGCCCAAATCCGTGGCTGCCACCATTTGAGAGGAGAAAGATGACATAATTAGGCCATGGCATCCATCCAAACTTAATGGCAAACATCTTGATATTTTGGCCAACAACTAACTTGACTCTTGTGTGAAAAAATGAGGAAAGTTGGAGACAAGGTTAAGTTAGTTGTTAGGATTTTTATTTTACTTGAGTATTATATTTTCTTTACTAAAAGTTTGTATTAAGTTAAGTATTAGGAAGAGAGGAAGTCATTCCATGACTTAGAGGAGATAAAAAACGTGAGTGAGAGGAAGAGAGGGAGAGAGCAAATGAAGAGAAGAAAGAAGAAAAAGAAGGAGAAGAAAGGAGGAGAAAAGCTAAGGCAAAAACCAAGCTTAGGCTTGGATTTGTAACACTTTCTTTCTCTTAAACTCTTTACTTTTCTCTTGCTTTTGTTCATGTAATATATATTGTTGTTTATGTTTGTTATAAATATGTGTGAGTAGTTTGTTGTGATATGATGCCTTGAAAGCTTATAGCATGCTAATGGTTTTGATTGGTAAAAATGATAAGGACCATGAACTTGTTAAAAACTTAATGCTTAGACTAGATTGGCCACCTAGAACTATGAACATAATCAAGTCTTGAGACCGAAAGGAGATAGACTTGATCGAAAATTTAACTTGTTGATCCGTTGTCTTGTGAGATGTGGACTCCTCCTTGGTAATTGATTATTCATAGGGTGATAAATATAGTTGGTGTTTAGTTAGATTTATGTGACTCGTGGGGGCGAAAGCACATCAAGTTCACATAAGTCTAGCTAAAGATCAATTTAGACTAATCTAGCACGAAAGTGTAGATTAGTTGCCATGAAACACCCGGATCATGACACGAACTTAATAAACCTTTCAAACCATTTTGCTTGTTTAAGTGATCTTTGGTATCATATCATTTTTGCTCTATTTGCTTGTCTATATTTGTGTTGTTGTTGTTGTTGTTTTTCTTGTGATTACTTTGTGCTTGTTTGTGTGCTAAGTTACCAAAACCATCAATCCAAATCAAGTTCCTAAAACATAGCTAGTAAGCCGAGTAAGGCGTTCGCTTAATCCTCGTGGGATCGACAACCTTACTTCATAAACTATATTGCGACGGTGGTTGGAGGTGTTTCACGATGCCGAAGACCACTCTAATCAATTGGCACCGTTGCCGGGGAATGAGTTTCGAAGCTAAAGCTTAGCTTACGAACTTGATTTAGGAGTTTTTAGCTACTGCCACGTTCTGATTTGAATTTTTTGGCCAGGTTCGAGTCCAAATATGTGATGAGTGTCAAAAACACTCATTATTTGTGTACATTTCGTAGTAGGTTCTTAGTGTTTTTAGATTGTTTTAGTGAGTTCTAGTTGTCTTTGTCTTAGCTTTCGTTCATTGTGATTTTGAGTTATGTTTGTCATTTCTCATTGTGTTTTGTTGTTTTAGGAGCTTATTTGAGGACTAGAAAAGGATGCTCGACCAAATGCATGAAGGCATGGACAAAAAGGAGCATACAAAGGCAAGAATGACAAATCTGTAGAGCACGGCGCACGCCAATGAAGAACGGCGCACGCCATTGTTCTTAAAACTTGAAGATTGGCGCGCGCCATAGGTGCGATTGGCGCGCCAAGATAGACCTCTTCCTACTCAAATGATGATAACTTTTGCATACGACGTCCAAATGAGATGAGGTTGGTGGCGTTGGAAAGAAGACATCATGGGCTACAACTTTGTCTCTAATAAGCGTCTTCAAATTCGGAGTCTAAGAGGTCCAAATCGCAAGAATGGTGTATACCTTTATAGCTGACAACGAGTTTCCCTCGACACCATTGGCGCGCGCTAGAGGCACGATTGGCGCGCGCCAACGACAGACAGTGACTGATATTTGGTCATCCCACTTGCTCAATTGAATGGCAAACACTTGGGGGGCCTAGGCACTCGGGTTTTTGGCATTTGGAGGTGTTGGCAGACATGTGTGGAGGCATTATAGAGTAGTGGTTAGGACTTTTGGATTAGAAAACATTAAACTTACTTTTGACTATGTAATAAGTGTGTAAAATGGCTAAAGAGAGAGAGAGACTTAGACAGAGAGGGGGGCAACGAAATTGTAAGAAACTCTCTACCAAGAAGGAGAAACGTGATGGAGGAGGAAGAAAAGCTTCAAGAACATCATTAA
>SOPF01022706.1:0-15609 GCA_012979155.1 Hypericum perforatum
TTATTCCTTGATTTTTTAAGTTTTTAAATGACCTCTACGACTTAATATGATAATATTATTCCTTGATTTTGTAATTTTTTTAAATGACTGGTTAATTACTGATATAATAGAAATTAGGTGCAGTATGTCAGGTATTCGATTATAAATATGATTATTAGTAAAAAAATTTACGGTGTTATGAATTTGATTATCCTAATTACTGATATATCATGGCAATTATCATTTAGTTTATTTTTTTTTTTGGAAAGTATAATGAATTGATTCCCAAGAGAACAGAACATACAACGTTTTACCGATTGCAGAGTATACAATCGGCCTTACACCAATTCATATCAAAGATTGTAAAAATAAAAGAACATCCTGAGAGCCTAACGCATCAGTTAAGCTAGACCAGTGGATCCATTCGGAGGTTCTCCTCAGTATAATTATCTTTTAGTGTATATCGCTTAATGTACATTATCTTTTGATCATTTTTGACTTCAAACTCGCTTATATAACTGGAATGTCCGAGCTCTTTTGTTGTGCTTGAAAAATTTATCACCTTTTATGGGATCTTGGGTTTTCTTGAGCTTGGAGATATCTCAGGTGGAGGAAGAATAGGAGGGGAGGGAGAGAGAGAAAGGAGAAAGTTAAAAAAATATTAAAATATTTGATACTAAAATAACTAATTATCCATTATTACGTTAGCACCAACTCATCATCATTGTATAAAGCATGTGATAGTCTACTTAGAATTAAAATGTTGCCATTTAATAAAAAATAAATTGGATAAAAGTTCAAAACAAAATTATTGATAAAAATTAAAATAAATTAGATCTATTTTACTATTTTAAAATTATATGGTACACAAATAAAAATTTATGAAATTATAAAGTATCTATTTATAATTTTTCCAATTCATTTTTCCAATGAATTTATTTTGATTTCTTAAGCCTTATGAATTTTTCTGGAGGTTGAACATTTTTAAATGATTCGGATATGATAATATTCCTCGTAATTGTTGAGATTGTTAAAAGATATAATTGAAAATTGTTAGATAAAGTTATGTGCATCGGTAAATTGAAAGAGGGTTTTGAAGCTATGTTATTGTCTTATTATTTACTAAGTGATATTTTATATCTTTGGTGAAGCTTATTGGAATATGAGTTGGATCATTCCATAACGTCCGCCTTAAAATCTCGTTTCTCTTTTTGGATGAGGTGTTTTGACCGCTTTATTATAAGAGATTCAAGAGTTGGGCCATTAATCGCTATTCTCTGGCTCAGTTTTTCTTTTGATTCTTAGTTTAGTTAGAGACAAGTATTGAGATTCTAATATAGAAAACCTTTTTTTTCGTTTTGTTAGTTGGCCTTAAAAGATCTCTTCTCGAGGTTGATTATTTAAGTTTTATTTAATGCCTACTGCTAAGATGATAATATTAATTGACTCTTTTTTCGTCTGTAGATGATTGCTCTATAATAAGTACTTAATCAACTAAAGAGAGAGTTATTGCGGTTTAACTAAATTTAATGTTAAATACTTGATAGGAATTATTCACATGATAGAAGTCTTATTCGACTCGAAATCAATAGGTCCAATAAACAAGATATATCTTTTGTGACTTCATACTTGTTATATACCGGGATCTCTCAACTCCTTTGTTTTGTATGGAGAGAAAAAAAACTTAAAAATGAGCTAGATAAAGAAAAATAAATTTCAGAGTTAACAAAGTTCAGCAGATAAATTTTGGTGGTCTAATCGCGGATCTGAATCTATGTTCTCACTCCCCTGAATCCTGATGTTCATTGATGTTGAGCCCAGTTCTATATATTTTCTACTGTTATCCCATGCCTTGTATTTAGGATAGCTAACATAGTTCTAGTTAATGTCTACTATATACGAGGATAAATTATTTGATTTTGTAGTTTTTTAGATGACTGGTTAATTGCTGATATTATAGAAACTAGGCGTAACTTTTTGTTAGATATTCGATTAGTTTACCATTAAATTTCCGATTATTATAATGTTCTAGGGAGATAAGAATAGGATTATTCTAATTATCATAGCCGTTGTTATTGAGTTTATGTCGTGATGTGTTGGTATAGAGGAAAAAAGACTTTGAAATTCAGTTATTCAATTTTAGACGAAAATTGTTTCCATATCTAAAGTCTTCTATGATTTACTTTTGAAGGAAGCTGGGATAATGTATCGTCTTGTTGTACAGTTTTAAATGACTTGTCTGAGATAATTCTCATGATTGTGACATTGTTAGATTAAGTAGCAAGGCCAGAAAAAGTTGGTGTCGCGATTTGGTCAGTCTGTCTTTTCGTGACACGAACTGGCCAATCTCGAAGACAGGTTCGTATTGGAAGGTATATGATCAACTTAGGTTAGGCTGCAGGTGGAGTAATCATTGGTTCGGGCAGTCTAAATATTTATCAACAATTTTTACGGGCCATCCTCCTGAGAACGTTGTTTTGCTGGAGATTGATTGAAGTCGTTGGGTTTTCTATTATGATATGATGATGTTTATTGTTTACAGAGTGAACGTTATCTGATATATGATGTTTTGTTTTATTAATTTTACATTATTTTTAAGAATAGTATATATTTACACAGTCGATATTATTAGTTGCGGAAGCTTGATAAGGATGGCATAATATTGGATGATCTAATATGTATCTTGTTGATAATACCTCATGCCTTGTATCTTGGATAGCATTCTGGTTTATGTCTACTACTTGAGGATAATATTCCTTTATTTACTATGTTTTAGAACTCTTCGTTGATGTACAAGCTAATAAGGAAATACTATTATCTTAATTATCTTTCTGATATTTTAGTATTATCTTGTTATCCTCTTTTACTCCATACTTTATCTTGTTATTCTCCGTCTTTCTTCCTTTCCTACTAAACTAGAATTCTTAATTCTGAATGCTTTTATCAGGGACATAACAAACCCAAAATATACTGCATCCTCGCAAGATGGCAACCAACCGCCACCTCCTCATTATCCTCTCAGCCGTCTCCCGCCCGGCCACGTCGGTGACAACGGAGACCATCAATGCCGCAGCCCATACCCTAGTCATTAACCCTTCAGCTGAACTGATTGAATGAAAGCATGACTATAATTTCTAAGCCGAGGCCTAATGCGTGTAGTTTATGTCTCATCTACTGTGTAATACCCATTCGTCAGAGCGATCAAGGTGCTGATGTCCAACGGGGATGGGATCATGACCTCCTTTCATGAGTACCAACTGCCAGTGAACTTCAAGAAACGAGGCCACGATTCCATACTCGTTGGACCTCGGCATTTTGATCTGTTCGGCGAATGAGTAATATCTAGTAGATGAAACGTCTAATCCAAACACATTAGTCCTCGCCTCAGGAATTCTAGTCATGCTTTCATTGAATCCCTTCTTTGATGTTCAAATTGAGCTGGAGGGTCATTGACTAGGGTATGGGCCACGGCATTGATGGTGAGAGAAAAATATAAACTTCCCTTATACGTGGTTTACTGCAAGTATCAGTGGCGAGATCTGGTCGATCTCGTGGATGGTGTCGTTTTGGAGACGCTTGCAGAAGGATTTCAGATCAGTTTAACAAACGCAAGAGGTGATGAAGTCCTACTGGTCAATGAGATTCATGTGAGCCTTCTAAACTTATACAGTAGCGAATGGCTCGTCATCCATGGCCTCGACGGGCAGTTCGCTGACTGTCCGTGGGTGGGCAACGGAGGTGCTAGCATTAGTGTCAGGTTCTTGATTGGCGCAGGTGATTTGCAAGTGTATGTTAATGGCTTGTTGTTTCTATACCTTTTCTGAGACTTCATAGGACTAGATTTATGACTGCAATTGTAAGATGAGACTCCTCCTGAATACTAATTTTGTTTAGGAGGACAAACGATATTCAATGTTTTACTTTCGAAACAAGATGATATTGATTGTTTGAATGAATTAGATTTCCTGATATGGTGAAATTGTACGTTCCACCAATTTCTGATTGATGATGTTCTTATGCTGTCAGATTGAAGTCATTGGGTCGTATTATATTGGCCAATGTTAAGCTTATGTTTAGGAATGATTAGCTTTCTAAGCCTTGCTGTTTTTGGGTTTAGTGTATGGGGTTTACATGTTTATCTTTTTGCTTCTGGAGAGTAGTGACTTAATGGTAACCTGCAAATCTCTAAAAAAATGGTAACCTGCATGGGTCTAAGGTTATAGGTAATTCTAGGAGTCAGAACTGATATGGGCCAGCAACAGACAGAACTTGTCCTAGTACACGACGAAGGCAGTGATTGATATGGTTCGTCTTTGATGTCCTACTTGTACGTCTGTGATGTAGCATTGTGTTTGTTATGGTCGCTAGGTCTGTACCCTGACTTCTTAATTTATTTTGTTTCGATCAATTTTTGTGTGAACTTTGTTTTGTATGATTTTATGTCGGGTATGTGTAATATTTGTATGTCTATAATATTTGTCCGTATTGGAAGAAAATCTTTGTTGATGTTTACGTGGTTGTTTGGTATTGTCTGTTATTTTTTCAATTTTTCAGACATGAGCAGGCACAGGAAGGGTCACGTAGGATCTGATGGTGAGAGTCCTGACGAATACGAGTACCATTCACCACTAACTATCATCCACTTACCAAGCAAAGACATGCAAGAATTATATGACTCAAAGTTTGGTAGTATCTTTAGACGTCTTACAAGGCCACCTCATGGTTATGTTGACCCCATAGAAAAGGCCAAGGCTGAGAAAATGAAGGCTAAGGCTAAGAAAGAGGCAAAAGCAAAGAAGAAGGCACTCAATGAATTATTTGGCGAGCCTGATGCGTGGACACGTGCCAAAACCTATCTTCAAAACGAAGGTATTTATTTATAGCTAATTCACGATAAGTAATATAAAAATTAATATGCACTTATTTTCGTATACAGGTTTGACCGAGAAGACATGATTATTTCTCGGAACTTCAATTGACAAATTCAAGCGCACCCAATATGATTGTATCATCAAAGATGTAATGTTAATAATATATATTGTAGTTAATTTTGTTGTTACATGCCTTGCTAACAAATTGTTTTATAATTTTATCAGATGATGGTTGTGCTTGTTTTGAGTATGCAGAACAACTTTGCTGATTATCCAAATTCTAAGGTATATACTATGATCTCTATTGCTAAAAATAGACTTCAACACACAGACAAAAGTGTACTCATATTGTGGTTGTTGTACAGGATGAGTCGGATGAGTGTCAGAGTATACACAAGATGTTTGACAGTCATTATTTTGCCACTTTTAAGGTATATACTATGACCTTTATTACTGAAAATAAACTTGAATGTTACTGACTAAATTGTTAAATAATATGGTTGTTATTGTATAGGACGATTTGGGTGAGTGTCATGGTTATATAGATGACAAAACTGGGACTATACATCCGGGATGTGTTCTCCTCCTTCTGAATGTAAGTATATAAATATGTTGTGCACTTTATATAGCCGTCCCAGATGCCTAAACTATACTGAATTATCTTAATTTTTAGGTGAAGGTCGAATACCATTGTGGAGAATTCAATCCCCTTAACATTGGCCCAGACAATGTTTTCAAGGTCTTTTCGATGAAAGAAGAAGAAAGCTCAGGATCGACTACGCGTAGGATGTGGTCTTACTTGCCGATGTATTATTGTATTGGAACTGCTTTGACTTATTGTTGTATGCAAACTACACTGACTTCGTCATTTTGTTTTTAAAGTTTTAAAATTCGTGCTTAAATAAAACTGAATAAAAGATTCGATAAAAATTCATAATAGTAGGTACACCCGATCAAGTCTTTCGAAATATTACAAATTCACACTCCCTACTTTTCCTTATGAGCTTGATCCTTCTCCTTCCTCGTGATAAACTTGATGCGCCATCTTCTCTCTCCATCGGGGACAATGTATGATCCCATGACACATCCCCTTTCAACCGCCTTTGCATGACGTGGTGGCTGAATACGAAGTGGTGGCACAACAACGACTAGTGGGGCCGCCTCCTCTGGTAGTGACTCACTTGTTGTTGGATCATCAAATGCCGACTCACTGGCAAGTTCAGCATCAGAAGCTACGTCCATGTCCCTATAATCGTAAAAAGTACCAACATTAATATGCCCATGCACGCGACTATTTATTACACATATGTATTTGTATTATTATTACAAATTAAGAGACGTACCTATGAGATGTACTATCTCTCTGATCACCCCGAGTCTAGTCATGGAATAAGCGCATAGCAAATTCGGCGGGATCAAAAGACGGTGGTGACTGGTAACCGTGACTACCAAATAACATGTAGTCGAGTCCACCTGCAGGAGGTTCAACTACTTGGTCCCCGAATTGTCCACCTCTGAAAATTGAATATAATATATTTAAACATTCCACAATTAAGGGATTGTTGGTGTCCTTTGGTTTGGAAAGTAATAATTTACTTGAAAATCAAAGGGACATAATGATTGGTTATCAATTAAAGAGAATGGAGAAAATGGATAAAGATGTCCCTTCCATTTTTCTCATTCATGACTTTTGACCAAGTTAAACATGTCCATTCATTATCTATAAATAGACCCCTCCCCTTTAAATTGTCCCAACAACTCATTGCATAAGCATTCATTAGCAATAGTTATTCTTCTCTCCTCCTCTCTAGAGTCCGAAAGTTTTGAGATACGTGTGCAACGTTCTTGGAAATGCCCAAATAGTTGTTGTATCTTGGAGACGATTGCCGTAGCCCGTAGTGCACTGAATTATACGGGGCAATCTCGTCTTACAGAGAAAGTATCCAACACTTACCTCGACTATAGTCTGATCCTAATCAAGTACATACCATCCGATGACCCAACACCGGTAACTCCTCTGTAATAGAGGAGGCCTCCAGCCTGACGATATTTGCCCCGAGTAATGGCACATTCTCACGGTTTGGGCAACCCTCTCTGTCCCTCGTACTATACCATTGCTCCCCTGTTCTGTACCCTCTCCCTTCCCTCAATTCCCTCCCCGTTGGCTCCAAGATTCCAACCCTCGACCCCAGCCACACCTTAGTTATCAGTTCCTACGCTAATTCGCCCAAAGGATACACTTCCCCCTCGCTCAACGGTATCAAGATCAACCAAGATCCCATCTTCGACAATGGGTCCCTCCTGATTCTTGGAGTCGATGAGTTTTTTGACCCGGGGTTCAAGGCTTCGGCCCCTGGGGCCAGGCCTAATATGTGTGGATTAGACGTTTCATCGTCTGGATACTACTCATTTTCCAAAGCGACCAAGGTGCTGAGGTTCAACGGCTACGGGATCATGGCCTCGTTTCTAGATCTTCAACTGCCTGTGACCTTCGATGAAGGGACTTCTTTAACTATCTTTGCACCCGCCAATTGGGAAGCTAAAGATAATGAGAGAAAAACATACGCTTCCCTTATCGTTAAATATGTCGTTCCATGCAAGTACCGGTGGCAAGATCTGGCCGATCTCGCAGACGGTGTAGTTTTGGAGACGCTTGCGGAAGGATTTCATATCAGTTTAACAAATGCAAGTGGTGGTAAAGTCCTACTGGTCAATGGGATTCGTGTCATCCAAACTTATACAGCAGCGAATGGCTCGTCATCCATGGTCTCGACGGGCAGTTCGTCGGATGGGCAACGGAGCTGCTGGAATTAGTGACAGGTTCTTCATTGGCGCAGGTGATTTGCTAGTGTATGTTATTGGGTCGCGGTTTCTATACCTTTTCTGAGACTTCGTAGGACTAGATTTACGACTGCAATTGTAAGATGAGACTCCTCCTGAATACTAATGTTGTTTAGGAGGACAAACAGTATCCAATGTTTTACTTCCGAAACAAGTTGATAATGATGTTTGAATGAGTTAGATTCCTGATATGGTGAAATTGTACGTTCCACCAATTTCTAATTTATGATGTTCTTATGATGTCAGATTGAAGTCATTGGATCGTATTATTTTAGCCAATGTTAAGCTTGTGTTTAGGAATTGTTAGCTTTCTAAGCCTTGGTGTTCTTGGGTTTAGTGTATGGGGTTTACTTACATGTTTACGTTTTTGCTTCTGGGGAGTGACTCAATGGTAACCTGCACATCTCTAAAAAAAAATTGTAATCTGCATGGGTTCCAAGGTTTTAGATAAATCTAGTTGATGATTGATCTTGATTTTGGTATATCTGATTTTTTATACATTATTTTTAGAGCTGTGTGGGTATTAAGTGTGTTCTTTGGTGGTAAATTTGAATTGAGTACAAAATAAGTCTGGTAGTATCAGACGAATATGAAAAATGGATTATGCGCATTGATGCATCTCCGTTAATCCTGTCCATTCTTCTAGTGTGAGCTCTTTAAGAGTACTAGGAATTATATACTGATTGATGATTGATCTTGATCCGGGTATATCGAGTTTTTTGTTATATTAATTTTAGAGCTCTTTGAATATTATGTATGTTCTTTGGGAGTCAGTTCGAATTAGGTACCACATCATTAGTCCGTTAATGATGTCCATCCTTTTAGCGTGAGCCTTTTGGGAGTACTTTTAAGATGATCCAATATTAGAGGACCATCTTGTTGCTCTTACCCTATCCTTGAATTAAAATCTACATGTTCTAGTTAATGTCTACTACTTAGAGGATAATTTTCCTTTATTTTGTACATTTTTAGATTACTGGTTAATGTTTACGCCAATTTCCGATAATATATAAATTAGGCACAACTTTAGGCTAGGTATTCAATTAGTTACCATGCAATTACCGATTATTAGTAACGTTGTAGGGTGATAAGAATAGGATTATCCTAATTATCATGGTCATTATCTTTGAATTTATGTCGTGATGTGTTAGTATTATCTTCTTATCTTTTTTGTCTTCAAACTTGCTTATATAACGGGAGCATCCCACTCCTTTTCTTTATATTACAAAAATCCACGTCGTCCGTTTACATGTAAAAAGACTATAAAATTCAGTTGGGAGAAGTATACTTTTAGTACTTTATAATTTCAAAATCGTAAAATCGAACTAAGTTATTTTAATTTTTATCACCAATCAGTCCGATCTCTAGTCTAATTAATTTTTGTGAAACTACATCTTTCTAAGTTGGCGTAGACTACTACATACTTTACACAATAATGAGTTGGTCAACGAGATTGTTTAAAGATATAATTGAAAACTGTTAGATAAAGTTATGTGAATAGGTCGATTGAAAAAGGTTTTCGTAGGGTTTTAAAAAATGCGGTTCGACCGATGGTCTGATCGATCGGACCATAGATCGGGGTTCAAGGCGGGTCATTTTTACGTTAAAAAATGGATTCAAGTCGGATCGGATAATTTCCGGCCTGACCGAACGATTTGCCCAAAAAATCCAGTCGAGCTGGACAATTCGACAGGAAATTTGATATTTTTTATATATATTTTTTTAAATTTATAAATTATTTACCTATATACCTATATATATTTCAAAAAAATTATTTAAAAATCAGAAGGAAAAAAATCTATTACGACCGGAGGTTGAGCCGGTCGGACCGGCTAACCTGGAGATCGGACCCAATTCCGAGTCGACCTCCAGGTCGTTTTTGAAAACCCTGGGTTTTTGAAGCCATGTTAAGAGTATCATTGTTTAATAACTGAAATTTATACTTATAAACAAATGTAGTCGTGAAGTATATTGGGCTGTGAGTTGGATCATTCCAGAACGTCTGTGTGAAAATCTTGTTTCTCTTTTCGGATGAGGTGTTTTGACCGCTTTTTCTTTATAAAAGATTCAAGAGTTGGGCCATTAATCGCTATTCTCTGGCTCAGTTTTTCTTTTGATTCTTAGTTTAGCTAGAGACAAGGATTGAGATTCTAATATAGTAACCCTTTTTTGGGTTTTGTTAGTTGGCCTTCAAAGACCTCTTCACGAGGTTGATTATTTAAGTTCTATTTAATGTCTGCTGCTAAAATGATAATATTAATTGATATTTTTTTCGTCCGTAGATGATTGCTCTACAATAATTACTTAATCAACTAAAGAGGGAGTTATTGTAGTTTAACTAAATTTAATGGTAGAATTTTTAGGAACACAATAAAGTTAAATACTTGATAGGAATTTGTAACATTACAGATTAGACCATCAATGCCGCCGCCCATATCCTAGTCTAGACTTCAAAGAAGGATTAAATAAAAGCATCAATATAATTCTGAGGCGAGGCCTAATGCGTGTAGTTTCTATGTTTCATCTACCGTGTATTATCCATTCACCGGAGCGATCAAGGCGCTGAGGTCCAACGGCTACGAGATCATGAGCTCGTTTCTTGATTACCAACTGCGAGTGAACTTCAAAGAAGAGACTTCTTTAACTTTTTTTGCTGTCACGGATATTACATCTACAGATAATGAAAGCAAAGGAACTACTGATGCTTCTGGCCATCAAGAACCTATCATTAATGCCAGCAGCAGCAGTATCTCCGTTGTTTTCCTTATCTTTAGACGCTATATCCACGACTGCAAAAAAGGTTAAAGAAGTCCCTTCTTTGACGTTCACGGGCAGTTGGTAATCCAGAAACGAGGTCATGATCCCGTACCTGTTGGACCTCAGCACCTTGATCACTCCGACAAATGGATAGTACACAGTAGATGATACATAGAAAAACAATGCATTAGGCCTCGCCTCAGGAATTATAGGCGCCGCTGGAATTAGTGACAGGTTCTTGATTGTCGCAGGTGATTTGCTATTATATGTTTTTAGCTTGTTGTTTCTTTACCGTTTCTGAGACTTCACAGGACTAGATTTACGACCGCAATTGTAAGATGAGACTCCTCCTGAATACTAATGTTGTTTAGGAGGACAAACGATATCCAATATTTTACTTTCGAAACAAGTTGATTGTCACGACCCAAAGTACGGAAGTGACAAATGCCGGGAATTAATCTCCCTAGGCACCAGACATTTATTTAAACGAAAGTTCAAATTCAAAGCAGGTCTCATACAGCAATTGTCTTTAAATCAAAAATGCTTAAAGTTCATAAAATAACATGCGAATGATGATGGTATGCAGCGAAAGCTCCCTCTAACCCCGATCCTCGCTCGAACGATCTGAACACATACGACAGACATAGACGTGAGTCGAATAAACTCAGTAAGTGGAATCAATTCAACATTCATTCATCAATAACAATCGCGTAACAGATTCCTAGCCCACTAACAGATTCCTTAACCAACTAACACTTAGCCGACTAACATAATGACTCCGGAGCAGTATCCTAGCCAACTATACTTAACCAACTAAGCTTTCATAACGGAACAATCTCTTATCCAACTACCTAACCAACTAATCACATACTCACAGCAATTCATATCACAGTTCTTGTCCAAAGCCGTATCACATACATATCTGATTTCAACTCATATCCACATATCAGATTTGAAAACACGAACCGAAAACACAAACCAAGCAATTCATATATCAGATCCGAGACCACGGAACCAGCCAACCCAATTCGAATTCAAGTATCAATTCAGAGACAATAATCATCAAACACATAGTTTCAGATTCGATTTTAGAATCGAATCTATCTCCAAAATAGAAACGAAATCAACACACTATTCACGGATTCGAACTCAATTTTAGAATCAAATCTGAATCCGAGAGTACTCAATTTGTATGTGTCCAGGCCTGAATCGAAATCCAATCCAGACAGACTCAAACGAAAATCCCACTTACCTGTTCTTGCTTATGGAACTGATTCGCCCCTTTCTCTGTCAATTGATCTTTCTCTCGACCCTAGTAGCAAAATAACAGTTTTGTTTTTATTTTTAAAACAAACAGCCGATCTTCAACTAGAATCTGAGAAGGGGAAACAGTACGAAGAACTTACCCTCTTCGTGCTGAGATGGTTGAGCGACTTCACAATTAGGGCAGAATGGCAATTAGGTTAAACTGATTCAGGAAGATCTATTTATATACCAATTCCTAAATAAGCAAATTTCCTTTAGGTCCCTATACTTTTACCTATTTGTCGAATAGGTCTTTATATTTAAACCATTAATTTCACGATTATTACATTCTCTCCCCCTTAAAATAAAGTTTGTCCTCAAACTTACTTTGTTGTTCGAAGAGGTAGGGGTACTTTTCTTCCATTTCGGCATGCAACTTCCAAGTGGCTTCTCTTTCTGTGTGATTGCTCCATTGTACCTTAACATATTCAATTGTCCTCCTCCGGAGTTGTTGGCTTTTAACATCAACAATTCTTAGAGGTATCTCCTCGTAGCTTACGTCTGGCCGAACCTCTGTTGGGATATCTTGAATAATCTGCCCTTCCCTTGGGACATATTTTCGTAGCATTGACACATGGAATACGTCATGTACCCCAGCCAAGTTTGGGGATAAGGCCAACCGGTAGGTCAACTTCCCTATTCGTTGTGTTATATCAAATGGTCCAACATATCGTGGGCTCAATTTTCCTTTTAATCCAAATCTTCGAATTCCTTTGGTAGGTGATACCTTCAGAAACACATGATCTCCAACTTCAAATTCTATTTCTCGTCGACGTTTATCAGCAAACTTCTTCTGTCGATCTTGAGCTGCCTAAATTCGTTTCTGTATCATAGGTACTTTTTTCGTGAGTTCCTTAAACATATCCGGTCCCAGGGTTTCTTTTTCTCCTATCTCATTCCAACTGATTGGCGATCGGCATTTCCTGCCATATAGAGCTTCATAGGGGGCCATACCTATACTTGCCTGAAAACTATTGTTATAGGCAAACTCCAGTAATGGTAGGTGTCCTTCCCAATTTTCGCCAAAATTAAGCACACAAGCTCTAAGTAGATCCTCTAAATTTTGTATTGTACGCTCCGACTGTCCATCTGTCTGTGGGTGAAATGCTGTACTGAATTGTAATCTAGTCCCCATAGCTTTTTGTATACTCGTCCAGAATTTAGACAAAAATCGGGTGTCCCTATCTGATGTGATACTCACTGGTATGCCATGTAGTCAGACTATTTCCCGTATATATAGCTCTGCCATTTGCTCGATGGTCATACCTGCCTTGTATGCTACAAAATGGGCAGACTTGGTAAGGCGATCCACTACTACCCATATTGCATCTTTACCCTACCGATTTTTCGGAAGTCCTGTCACAAAGTCCATGGTAATCTTCTCCCACTTCCATTCTGGAATGTCTAATGGTTGTAGGGAGCCTGCAGGCCGTTGGTGTTCTGCCTTAACCATTTGGCATATCATACAACTGGCAACATAATCCGCTATTTCCTTCTTCATACCAGGCCACCAAAAAGTCTGCTTGAGGTCTTGGTACATTTTGGTTCTCCCAGGGTGTCCAGCATAACGCGAGTTATGGGCTTCATCCATTATTAATCTTTTTAGTTCCTGGGTGGCCGGGACACACAACCGATTTTGGTAATATAAATAACTATCACTCCTTCTGTGGAATTTGGTCATCTCTCCCTGTTCAGCCTGTTGTCTGAAATTGATCAATAGGGTGTCCTGAAGTTGCCCCTCGCCTATTTGGCTTCTCAATGTAGGTTCTAACTCTAAACTTGCCGCTAGTCCTCTCTGCTCTTTGGAGTTTTCTAGTCCCAGACTCTTTAATTGTCGTATCAGCTCCTCCTGGGATGTGAGTCTATCTGTGGTCTGGTTCTTTCGGCTGAGAGCGTCAGCTACTACGTTAGCTTTGCCGGGGTAATAGTGTATTCCGATATCGTAATCCTTGATTAGTTCTAGCCACCTCCGTTGTCTCATGTTTAGTTCTTTCTGTGTGAAGATATATTTGAGGCTCTTGTGGTCAGTATAAATGTCACAACGTGCCCCGTAGAGGTAATGTCTCCATACCTTGAGTGCATGAATCACTGCTGCTAGTTCAAGATCATGGGTAGGATAATTCTGTTCATATGTTTTAAGTTGTCTGGATGCATATGCAATTACTTTGTCTTCCTGCATCAATACGCACCCCAACCCACTTCCTGATGCATCACTGTAAATGGTGTAGTCCTTCCCCTCTGCGGGTTGTGCTAGTATGGGAGCAGTCACTAACCTTTCCTTTAGTTCTTGAAAGCTCTTATCGCACTCCTCGTTCCATATAAATTTAACCCCCTTTTGGGTTAATCTGGTTAATGGCATTGCCAACTTAGAAAATCCTTCCACGAATCGACGATAGTATCCTGCCAAGCCCAAGAAACTGCGTACATCAGACACATTTCTTGGTTGTTGCCATCCTACCACTGTCTCAATTTTACTAGGATCTACAGATACTCCTTCCCTAGTTATAACATGCCCCAAGAATGCAACTTTTTCGAGCCAGAACTCACACTTCTTCAGTTTGGCATACATCTGCTTCTTTCGTAGCACTTGTAGTATAGTCTTTAGGTGTCCTTCATGTTCCTCCTTGGTTCGGGAATATACGAGAATGTCATCTATAAACACTACAACACATTTGTCCAGATAAGGTTGGAAGGTTCGGTTCATCAAGTCCATAAATTTTACCGGTGCATTGGTCAATCCAAATGGCATAACTAGGAATTCGTAGTGCCCATATCTTGTACGAAATGCTGTCATGTGCACATCTTCATTCCTAATCTTTAACTGATGGTAGCCAGAGCGAAGATCTATTTTTGAGAAGACTGTAGCCCCTTTTAGTTGATCAAATAGATCGTCAATCCTGGGCAGCGGATATCTATTCTTGATAGTAAGCTTGTTTAACTCCCGATAGTCTACACACATTCTCATAGAACCGTCCTTCTTCTTTACAAATAGCACTGGCGCCCCCCATGGAGAAATACTGGGTCTGATGAATCCTTTATCCAATAATTCTGCCAATTGTACCTTCAGTTCTTTTAGTTCTGCAGGAGCCATGCGGTATGGTGCATTAGATACTGGTCTTGCTCCAGGAATCAGTTCAATTTGAAACTCTACTTCACGATCTTGTGGTATCCCTTGTACTTCTTCTGGAAAGACATCTGGAAATTCCCTAGCTATTGGAATCTGGTCTAATGGAGTTACCTTCCGAACATCCATTACAGAGGCTAAGTAAGCCGTTGCGCCACCTCGTACCAATCGCATTGCCTATATTGTCGAAATTATTGACAAGGGGGATTTTATACTCTGCCCCACATACATGAATTCTTCTTTTTTTGGTGGCCGAAATACCACAGTCTGACACTTGCAGTCGATTTTAGCATATTGCCCTACCAACCAGTCCATGCCTAATATGACGTCAAAACCCATCATTCCCATGACTCGGAATTCTCCCCTGAGCTTATGACCACTTATAACAATATCACAATCACATTTGTGGTCCACAATGATGGTCTTCCCTAGTGGGGTTCTCACTGCCATCTCCTCTTCACATACACTTCTCGTTAATTTATGTCTCTTCACAAAGTGTTCAGCAATGAATGAGTGAGTTGTTCCAGAATCAAATAGTGTGTTTGCAGGGTACCCAGATACTAAGAATTTACCTGCGCCAAAGTTCTATACTTAACATTTTCTTATTGACATACACTTAGCATGACATTCTCCTATTGACATACACTTAACATACCACATTCTCTTATTAACACATGTACTATACGAAGAAAGAAAAGGAATTACCTGTTACCACATCTCCTTGCTTGTTTG
>SOPF01022708.1:0-11867 GCA_012979155.1 Hypericum perforatum
AATAAATTTATATATCTTTCACAAAATAAAAGTTAAAAATATGGTTACATTAAACATTTACACACAATTCGCCTTTGACAATTTGGAGACCATCTCTTGAGAGATTATGAATAAATATTTTTTATAGAACAGATTAGATAGCAGAAACTATAAATTAAATAGTAGATAATAAATTATTTTCACGCATGTTACCAAACTAATAGATAGCAATTCTATTTTCAATCCTTAGATATAGTTTCGGACAATAAATTCCACTTCAGGCATAATCTCCACAGTCGGATATTTACATACCACAACCGTAGACCGTACCATAATCAAATTAAAATATTCAGATTTCAACTATGACCAGATTTGAATATTTGAACAAGCTTCAGGTCACACATAAAAGAAAACCCTTACGAATTTCTCAATATCTATAATCTCATTAGTTTTTTTACTTATGGTTAAATTTTTCTGTGTCCTTGAACAATGAGTTGCTCTCATATATTATACCCTTCAAGATGTTCCAATTCTAATTTTGGAGAATTATTTTGACCGTTATTATAATTAAGAAGCTATAGCCTAGAGTCATGGACAAAGAAATAGGTAACTGGGAACTCAGCTTCCATCATGGACAATAAAAGAAAGGGAAAAGAATCTTTAAGTACCTTGTGGTTTGCAAAAAAATTATTTTAGTACCATATGGTAAAGAACCCTTAATTCGAGTCATACCTCACCAATTTTTCATCACTTTGGTCCCAAAATTACGATATTGCCCCTTCCTGAATCAGAACCTAACCAAACTCAATTCAACCGGACCGAATCCATATTCAATTTAACCCAATGGAGTGTAGAAAATAAGATATAACTCGGATTGAGCTGAAATTTTACAAGAAGCATCATAAAAATACGCAGGACTTAGGGAAAAAATTTCAGAAATTTTAGAGGCTCGAAAGTAATTTTTTTTCAAAGCGCTGAAACTTTGTAAAATCATATAAAATAGAAAATATATCCAATTAAGTTGAAACTTGTCCCATTGGGAAGAATCCTAAAAATACAAATGATTTACGAAATAAATTTTAGGAATTTTAGAGGCAAAAAAGTATTTCTTTTATTTTTCGAAGTACTAAAACTTCGTAAAATCGTATAAAATAGAAAATACATCCAATTGAGTTGAAACTTGTCCCAGAAAATCCTAAGAACTTTCAATCAATTTAGGAACCAAAATGCATCCTTGGGACAAGTTTCAAATTAATTGGATGTATTTTCTATTTTATGTGATTTTACAAAATTTCAGCGTCTTGAAAAAAAAATACTTCTAAGCCTCTAAAATTCTTGAAATTTTTTCTGTAAGTTGTGTGTATTTTTAGGATGCTTCTTCTAAAATTTCAGGTCAATCCGAGTCATATCTTATTTTCTACGCCCTATTGGGTTAAATTGAATATAGGTTCGATCCGGTTGAATTGGGTTTGGTTAGGTTCTAATTCAGGGAGGGGCAGTATCGTAATTTGGAACCAAAGTGATGGAAAATTGGTGAGGTATGACTCGAATTAAGGGTTCTTTACCACAGGGTACTAAAGTGATTTTTTGGCAAACCACAGGGTACTTAAAGATTCTTTTCCCTGAAAGAAAACCTAAAAGGAATGAAAAATTGAACATTGTCTTGAACATTATGCTGATCAATGCTTAACATCAAATTTTCATTCACTTCAATCGATGATCCATATTTAAGAGTCTAAAGCATAACCACTCTAGGTTATGACTCCATGATATCGGACTTAAACCACATGCAAATGAGCTCATTATGCCAATGATAAAAATGAAGCATACATAATCAATCCCTGAGCTAATATTTTTGTGGTTAAAGGTAGATAGTGTGAGGACTCTAAGATCAACCAAAAGTACCAATCCCCGTGATGTTAGCTAAACAAAGTATTTTACGACTAATTTGTCAAAGAAATATGATATCATCACCCATCAACCAAATTTGTTACAATATAATAAGGTTAATTTTTGGAAAAATATAAACATAATCATCATTGTTTGATAGAATATGCATTACTTTCTTGTTCCAGCTTTAAGTTAGGTAATTCTAATTTGTGTGGATTTATAACACACCTAGTTCTACAATTATTTGTTTTGAGTTTTGTCATTTATGAAATAATCTGACTACAGCACAAAATGAATATAAACTGTTCGACAATTAGTTTTTTTATTAGTACTAGTATTAAAATTTGGGAAAAGTACACATAAGTACCTTGTGGTTTACCTGTTTCCAAAAAAAGATCGTGTAGTTTTTTTTCTTCCAAATTTAGTACCTGTGATTTTATTTTGGGAACAACTTTAGTCCCGGGCAGCATTTTAGGGTTACCGGCCACCTGTCTTTGCCACATCATCGCCACGTCACTGACACATCATGGTCTTTTTTTGGAAATAAGTAAATTTTTAAGGAAATAGTACACATAAGTACCCTGTGGTTTACTTGTTTTCAAAAAAAGACCATGATGTGTCGGTGACTTGGCGATGATGTGGCGAAGACAGGTGGCCGGTCACCCTAAAATGCTGCCCGGGACTAAAGTTGTCCCCGAAATGAAATCACAGGTAATTTAGAAGAAAAAAATTACACGATCTTTTTTTTGAAACAAGTAAACCACAGGGTACTTATGAGTACTTTTCCCTTAAAATTTTGTGACAATAATTTGTTATGTGACTTTATTTGAATAAGGCTCATTTTTAGACTTATTAGAACGTATTAATAAGTCTAAAAACAATTTTAAAAGGCTGAAAATTGTAGGATGAAAAGAAAAAAATTGTTGCGACTTTTATTTAGATATATTTATAGTACACTGAAACTTTTTATTATGATAAGCCGCCGCAACCTTCTCGTCGAATTGATTTAGGTGACAAAATATGGCAGGATGATTAAGCTACTTTTCATATACATAAAAATAAATTTTCATTGCACTAGAGATTATGCACAAAACACTTATCCTTTTAGACGAGAAAATAGAGGAGAAAGGACTAGAAGAAAGGAAAAAAGAAAAGAAAAAAAGAGAGGAAAGAAAACGAGACAAATTTGAACAACTTTGAAGTATAGATAAGTTATTTGATATGATCTTACTTAAATTAAGTTTAATTTTATTTGATTCTTCCAAAAGTTTATAGGTAGATATTACGATAAGTTTCTTTTGACCTAGATGAAGCAGGATAATGTGATAGGATCCAGGATATATATATATATATATATATATGTTAAAAGAGAAACCAAACATCGGAGTATAGTTTTATGAACTATAAATTACGTTTTTTAGGCTAACTAGTACAAATCTGAAGAAAAAAATGAACTTTATGTTTCTTTAAATTTAGGGTAAATTATGTCTAACCTCCTCTATTTTGGCGTATTTAACTTTAGCCCTCCTGTGATTCGCAAATCGATTAAAAAATCTCTTTAGTATGTCAAAATTATATCATTTGGCCCCTGATGCCAGAACTGAAATATTTCTCTGGCAACGTGCCACGTGAAATGACAAATATACCCTTGGCCTAAAAAACAAAAAATGGGAAAATTCGGGACTAAAACTCTGGAGGAAAAAGAGGGAGGAGGAGGAGGAGGTCGGAAGGAGGAGGAAGAAGGTGGAGGAGAAGGAGGAGGACGGCGATTTGAAGGGTGGAGAGGAGGAGGGGGAGGAAGAGGGAAGGGGAGGATAAGGAGGAGGAATAAGGAGGAAGGTGAATGAGGAGGGCAGAGGAGGAGGAAGGTGGAGGAGGAGGGCAGAGGAAGAGAAGGGAGAAGGAGAAGAAGGAAATCCAGAGGAAGAGGAGAGGGGAGGAGGAGGAGGAAGAAGGAGGAAGGTGGAAGAAGGCAGAGGAGGAGAGGGGAGGAGGAGGAGGAGGAGGGAAGGAGGAAGAAGTCTGGAGGGAGGAGAGGAGGAGGAGGGAGGAAGAGAAGGAGGAGGAAAAGGAATGAGAGAGGAAGAGGAGGAAGAAGGAGGAAAGTGGTGGAGGAGGGCAGAGGAGGAGAGGGAGGAGGAAGAGAGGGGGGAGGCCGGAAGAAGAGAGGAGGAGGGAGGAAGAAGGGGAGGAGGAAAGGAGAAAGGAGGAAGAGAAGGAAGAGGAAGGTGGATGAGAAGAGATAAATTTGTTAGGCCAGAGGTATATTTGTCATTTCGCGTGGTACCTTGTCGGAGAAATATTCTGGTTCTGGCGTAAGGGACCAAATGATATAATTTTGCCATATTAAGGGGGCTTTTTAATTGCTTTGCAAATTAAATGGAGATCATCATTAAATGCACCAAAATAGAAAAAGCTAAATATAATTTAGCATTAAATTTATTTATATGCGAAAGAGACTGGTAATAATAGTCACTTTATTCTTTTGACCAATTAATTGATATTTCAAATTCGGGTACACCAAGTTGTAAAATGAAGTTCAAAGCTTATAAATGAATGTTTAAACAATTACTGTATTGTAAGTGGATATTTTTTGTAATATATGTTTAATTAACTAGAGGTGGTTATATGTTTGATTTAATGTATTATTGATTAGTTTGAAGTAAGATTTTATGTTTAAGGTATTTGATGATGCTTTTGGATTATTTTTTTATTTTGAATTTGATACAATATTATATATTTGATCAGTAGGAGTGGACTAGAGTTTTTTATTATGCCTTTAAGATATAGTAATTTTGTATCAGTGTAAGTGCAATATTATATAAGCTTATCAAAAATTAATAAAAATGCGTGTTATGCATTTGTTATGGTCTATATAAACTTATGATTATGTGTGTTATGTAATTACTTTGATGGTATTCTTTATTAAGTTATATTTTATTATCTTAAAATATATACATATTATTGGGTTTGTAAAGAGTGGATAGTTGATTAAATATATTTTATTTAAATATTTGCTTACTAAATATTCCAAAGTACTCGTGATTACTTGAATCTATATGTGAAACATTGAGTGGTAGTTTGTACTGAACTTTTTTTTATCCCAGTTCAAATCATTATCTTCCATCTTACACTATATTTAAAGGTCTCTAGATGATATTTGTTTTTTGTAATCTAGGTTATTCTATTGAACAAATTTGTTGGTCTTTAAACAAACGACATTAGATTAATGTTAATATGTAAATACATGTGTAACTTTTATTCATGTTTTAAAAGGATGAGTTTGTTGGTCGAATTTTGGATAGCAATAAATATGTTCGTTTGAAGAATTAATGTAGTTGGAAATATTTTGAAAATTTTTATCAATGAGAATGATGTAATATGTTATGAGGCTTGCTCGGTCATTATTTATTATTAAGTTTGACGTGATCAAGCATAGGTCATCGATTTTGAATTGGGTCGTGATGAATATTAAAAATCAATATAGTCTTTATAATGATCAAAAATCAAGTTTCTTAAAACTAATGATTAAAAATCATACCCTTAAATATTCCCAAGAATGTATGGTCAAAAGAATAATTAGCTTTCAAAAATTGTTGAATCATACAAGAATGTACCACAAACAAGAAAATGAATGTATACTACATGTTGATCGAAACAATCTCCTCAATGCTTATTGTCTAGGACGCAATTGACGCAGTATACTCATATTCCTTTACAATTCATCTACATATATGCCCTCAAATACAATCAAAGGTTCAAATTTTAATTCAGATTCTGCACGATGTCATGTTCGTCTAAATACAATAATAAATGCACAATTCATTTGGCTAAACATTTTTAGCTAACTTGCTATCTTGGAAATTATAATTCACCCCACCTTGATTAGAAATGTAGATAGAAAATACCAATTACTACCATGACCCAGATTGTCTGAAAATTTGTTGAATAACCTTTGTGATATCAAGTAAACAAAAGCAGATCCAACATACATAAGAATCTGGTGAAAACATGAAAGAATCAATAATTTTTAGAAACAAGAATAAAAGAGAAATATCGAACATCAATGTTGATTAAATCATAATGATTGCAAACAAGTAAGTACTTGAAAGAATATGACAAAAAATCTTGGATAAATGGCGATTCTAATTGGCTACTTTTCATGTAGGGGATTCGTTTAATATAAATAACGAAAAGGAGGTCCTCGGAAAATATTTTCTCTGTTTAGGGGTTGGAATGAAACCTTAAAAAATTTGTGATATTAAATTGAAAAATGCATAAATTTTAACCGTTTAATAGAAAACTCCACAAATTTCAGCAAGTTTGGTCCAAAATCGCTAAAATTTATGCGATTTCGGTACATTACGTACGGCTTCACAACTCGGCTCCAGCTTTGGTTTCTGCCTTTTTTCATGTTTACCCTTGCTTTGTAACAGGCTAGATATCCCATAATTGATATAACCCATTACCATTTGCTTTGTCCCTGTTGTGCAAAAAATAGATATGTTAGAACGTCGAAAACGATCTAAAGACAGATTCGGAGTGGTCGTCCCAAGATGTGATTCGAACGAATAAGGCAAAGATGGAAAAAATATGGAGAAAACGAAGAGAAGGTATATAGATCTGACTTGGTAGATAAGAAAAGAATTGGTGGAATAGCAAGAACTTTATTGAAAATATAGAGGAGGAGGAATAGAGGATAACATAAACGATAAAAACTACATCTACCCTACGCTAAGATAAAAAGCCGAAGCTTTGATAAGAGATTTGATGTGTTGTGTTGTGTTGTTGGGGTCCTTTCTTCTATCTCAAGCCTGTCATTATATAGAAAAAATTAACCCTAACCCGATACCAAAAACCCTAGGCGATTCAGTACAAAAAACCTAAATTATCCCCGGCCTCAAATATGAAAAACTAACTGCCCGAAACTTCCAAGCTGATTATGACATCTTTCTGCTCCGACCTAAATTAATTTTCCGCTACAACAGTCCCTATTTAGCTAAATACGTTAAGCTTAGATAATTAAGCATGCAAAATATTTTTGGATTAGTATGACCCAATAAAGTAATAATATACAAATTAATACAATTTAATAAATTTCTTACTTTGACTATTTCGGGGAAGATTAGCTAGATCATGAGGATGCTTTGTTTGAATTCTTTTTTTCATTATTACTGAGAATATTCCTTTCACAAAATTTCAAGTGATTTGCATCACTTATACATTTTTCATGCTCAGAAATTGGTGCCATATTCTATTGAAATAAAATGAATATTAGTTGTATATTACTATTTTATAGTTGAGTATTATCGTATCTTATTTTATGGACTAATTCTATTAATAATATTTTTCCTATTTGTAAAATATGAGGTGACCAACGAAATTAAAATCTTTTACTATTTCAATAATTTTAATTAATTTTGAAAATAAACTTGATAATAGTGAAACCTAATGCCTATTGCAATAGAGCTTTAACGTGTGGGCGTAAATTATATTTCTTGTTTACGGCGAATATGCAAGCATTGTAGTTTTTCTACTTTAGCCATTACAGGAAGAAGATTGAGAAGAAAATTAAATAGGGAAAAAGGCAGGCGGGGACAGCCACACATGGCCTAAAATCCCATAAAAGAAGCGGTTTTGGCAAGTTTGTTCAAAACCATAGCTACCGAGCCGAGCTGTAAAATCGAACGTAATCTACCAAAATCGCAGAAATTTCAACAGTTTTGTACCAAAATTGTTGAAATTTATGAGGTTTTGTTTAACTTAATACCGCAAATTTTTTTGCGATTTTGTTTCGATCCCAAACAAGAAAAATATTTTCCGAGCACCCCCTTTCGTTATTTATATTAAAACGAACCTCCTGCAAGAAAAACATACATTCTAATTCAACCAAATATAGGGGGCCTAGAGTTAGGTCAGAGCCAATATCAAGTCACATCAAGAAACATCCAATCAATAAGACTACATACTTATATATGACAAAAATGATTAACTCTTTATTTTTTTTCAATCAAAATATCAAGCTCTAATCAAATCATAGTTTTTTTAAATAAAAAAGATTATTATGTATTATCTTTAACATAAAATTCTAACTCTAATTCAATAGATTACGTGGTCATCATTATGATTAAATAATCTTTATTTAATTTCTTTGACCAAATATTTGGTCAATAGACCCCAAATAGCATATTACGACCATATATAATAAAAACGGACCAAATAAAAGATTATCTGAAGTTTCATCTTTGAATGTGTATAACAAATTAAGGTGTCAAATAATTTGAAAAATATATAATCACCACACTAAAAAATATCAGCATTATAGTAGTTAATTTGTTTTTGACGTCTAAAATTGCGAATCATAATTTTTTTCCTGAAAGAATCATGTAGATTGTACTAATATAATATGTATGCATAAAATGATAATAACACGTGATAATTTTCTATCAAATTAATTTGCAAAGTAATTTGAAAAATAGATTTGTTTTACAAGATTACGAAAATGCACTTCCCTCGTTTATGGGTTTAGATTGGGTGGAGACAAGGATTTAGTTCTTATAAGAGGATTAAAGAAATAAATTCATTAAATAAGGTGGTTTCGTAAAACTACTCTGATTTTTTTCTCTCTCTAATGTCTTTACTATCTACTTAATTGAATTAATTAATTCTCTTTCCATTAATTAACTATTTCCTTTTTCTCTCTAATCTCTATAACTACCCACCTGATTTGAATTGAATAATTCTCTCTCAACATAATACTCTCTATTATCCCAAACCGTTCTCTAACGAACGACTCTTCTCCGCCGAACCACCATTCTCCATCCGACTTCCGACACTTGATTATCGTCATCCACCGAAACGACCGTTCTCCATCATCCTTTTTTTTCTGTCGAATTGACCATTCTTTTTTCCATCTGCTTCCACACATTGTTGCTGGTTTTAACAGTGAATGTATTCGCATTTGCCGAATTGACCATTCTTTTTTCCGGCTGCTTCCTTCTTTTTCTACCAAATTGACCGTTCTAACTTACTGTTTTTTGTTCTGACTTGCTCATTTTTGTTGGGTGGACTTGCTAGTTTGTAAAACAAACTAGTAACATAAGAAAACAAACCACGCAAGACAACAAACCAGTATCATAAGAAAACAAACCAACAACGCAAGACAAATAACTAGTAACATAGGAAAACCAACCAGTAACGCAAGACAAACAACCATTAATATTTGGAAAACAGAAACCAATAACATTAGAAAATAAACCATCAACCTAGGAAAACAAACCAGTAGTGCTACTCAAAACTGGTAACACAAAATACAAAACTAGTCACGCATATCAAAAACCAGCAAGACGAAGAAAAAACTAGTAAGGTATACTAAAAAATCAGCAAGACAGAAGAACCAATATCAAGAATAACATTTCAGAACAAATTTACCTTGGAGTTTGCTACATCATCGTGCTTCATCTCGTGATTCCCATCATCATTCACCTATCATTAATTTAATAGTATCAATAAAGACTCCAAAATTATAATCATTGAAAGAAATTACTAATTTTACTTATATTATCTTCCTTTTCCTCATCTGGTTTGCCCTGATCTCCATCATTGTCACGGTTCTCTTCATCTTTCCCATTCACGGTCTTTCTCTTTTCTGCGATTAGGTTTTTGGCAAGCTCGATTTTCTTATCAACAGCTTCACGCTCTAAGTGAAACTTATGAAAGCTTTCGTAAAGTTGCAAAACCAACAAATTTAATCATTGTTTTACTACTATTTATAATAATCATATTATCATAATGATTAAAGTTTATAATTTATTACCTCACCCAACGACATCTTGTGATATGAATTACTATAGTCATCGACCTCCTAACAGGTAACTTGGCCGTGAAAGATGAAACATTTCTCATCTTTGTACGATGAGAAATATTGTTGGAATAATCTAACAAAGCGTGCAAATTCCCGCCTATCTTAATATGTGTGCCGCCTCTCAACATATCTGAAGACTAAACAAACTCCGCATTTGTCCATGATGTGATGTGCTCCACCTAATCATACTTCCACAATTGGGTTAATGGGACAATGTATTGCTAATACTTGCCCCATATGACATCGATCATCATTGTTAGTAAAAAGATCGACAAAGCATACAAGATGTATACCTTAGCCCACTCATCATTGCTCAACACATTGTTATCCACTCTCTTCAGTGCTAAATTCAGGTTCTTTATCTTCAAATAGATGTTCAGACTGTGGGATACCTATCGATGCAAGGTGTATTTTAAACTCATTCTTTGCTTCTGACCTTCATTGCTCATCTTGTCTGGTAATATGAAAACATCACACGTTATTTACACGATAATACAACAAAGATAATAAAAACATAGGACAAGGTGCAATTTTCCTTACCCAGTTCAAAGTACCCTGGAACGGTGAAGGAGTGAGGGGTGTTTTCGTATGGCATGAAGGGGCGAAGGGCAACAATGTTATGGCTAAAGGTGTAGCAGTGTTAGGGTTGAAGGTATTAGGGAGACGCTGAAGGGGCGAGCGGGACGGTGTTAGGGTTGAAGGTACGACAAGATTTTCAATAGGATCTTAGGGTTGGTGAAGGGGCAAGGCGACAGTCGGTGAGGAGAGGAAGGTGTGGTGTTTGGGTTTAGGGAGGGGGAGAGGATGGTGCAACGTTTATGGCTAGGTGATGGCGGACAACAGGGGTCTGTGATGGCGGATGAGAAAGGACAGTTGTGTTTGGGAAACGTGAAGGTTGGGAGTGGACGGTAAACTTGCAGCGTGGGAAGGGTTTGAATGTAGACAATGACGGACAGTTATGTTTTGGTAGTGGAAGTAGCGGGAAGGGATACGAAGGGTTTGAATTTCAATTTTTTCTTGTTAATTCTTTTTTGATAATAGGAAATTGTAGGTGTAATCAATTAACATAAATTATGAGTTTAAATTTTAAATTTTCCTAAAAAAGATATTAAATGATAATTCTCTAAAAAGAAGGAAGATATTAACTGTGAGAGTTTATTAATTTTGGGTAAAAGTAAAAAATGTCCTTGGATGGTTTTAAGCCATTGGATCTAATTTTTTTAAAAATAAATTAGGATCCAATGGCCCTCTCTTTAGTCCCTACCCAATCCAAATTTCTCGTTTCTAGCAGACAAATGCTCTGTTAACAATAAATTAAGAAAAAAAATGTATCTTTCTCCTTTTTATATAAAAATTATCAAATTATTTATTCATCTAAGAGAGAGATATTCCTCTTCTTTTCTCCACTGTTTTTTATGATAGATTCTAAAGATATCAAGTTAATATATTTTCACCAATCTAAAATTGATATGAGAACTGATTGACAAAAAAAAAATTCAACAAAATATGAAAAAAAAGTTTTACACATATTTTTTAAAGGTTAATTTATAATAAGATTAAATCTAGAAAGGATACAATCTTAATCTCCCTTAATTCATGAAATTCTCGTGCTAACAGACTAACTTCTTTTTAAAGATAAAAATATATTTATATATTTATATTAGTCATTTTCTTCATTCGAGTCAATAAATCCTATTGTTCTAAAAACTAGATTCTTTTCCCAAATTCAACTTCCAAACAAATACACCATGATTTTATGGTATGAAAACAAAACTTAATTTTGAGTTTTTTTATAATCTCTAAACAGAGTTAAACAAAATAAAAGATCTAGAGTTAAAATTATTTTAAACATAATATTGTTAAATATCATACTTTCAAAGTTTTTCTTATTTCAAATTTAAATTAGTACGTTTATTGAGTACCTAGATATTTGTAGGATTTAAGTATAAACTTATGTTAAAAATATCTCCCGCCAACTAGTACAAAATTGCAAACTTCCCGCGCTACGTCTTCCCCAAAACGCCGGCGTTCTTCCCCCTCCCCATTCCTTCCTCAGATCATAAGATCGGAGCTCGCAAAATCCCTAAATTCCCAAATGCCGATCCTCCGCTCCGTCACCGACTACTCGCGCACC
>SOPF01022710.1:0-21418 GCA_012979155.1 Hypericum perforatum
GATGCAATATAGTTTATGAAGTAGAGTTGTCGAACCCACAGGGATTGAGTGATGCCTTACTCGGCTTACTTACCAAATTTTAGGAATTTTATGACTTTGCTTCTTTGGTTTGGTTTAGGTGACTTAGCAAACTAACATACATAAAATAACAACAAGATCAATTTAAATCATGCAAGATCACACAAAAATACAAGGTATATATCAACTAAAAACAAGAGTGGTGTGATGCCTAAGATCACTTAAGTGAACTAATGGTTCGTTGGGTTTATTTAGCTCATGTCATGATCCGGGTGTTTCAAGGCAACGGATCCATGCTCTCGCACAAGATCAATCTAAGTTGATCTTTACCTAGGATTAAGTGAGCTCGATGTGCTCTCGCCTCCACGAGTCACTTAATCCTAACTAAACAACAACTATAAATATCACCCGTTTGGATAACCAATCACCAAGTGAGATTCTCATCTCACGAGGCAATGGATTTACAAGTTAGACGTTCGATCACGTCTTTCTCCTCTCGGTCTCAAGACTTGATTATTATCTTAGTTCTAGGTGATCAAATTAGACTAAGCATTAAGCCCTTTAACTTATACATGATCCTTAATATTTTTACCCATTTTAAACCATTAGAAAGTTTAGGCTTTCAAAGCATCACACCACTTAGTAACTACTCACACATGTTTAAACAAAACTTGAACATAAACATACTTAATACATAAACACACTTATCATTCATTTAATTTACATAATCAAGCAAGGAAAGCATGAATGGAAAAGGCAAGAGAGGTTTACAAATTCCAAGCACAAGCTTGGTTCTTCTTTTTCTTCTTCTTCCTTCTCCTTCTTTTCCTTCTTTCTTTTTTTCCTTTCTTTCTCTCCTTTCTTTGGTACGTTTTTTTTCTCCTTGCCTTGGCTGCCCCCTTTTGTTTTCTTAACTCACATAATAATCTTAAGTCATATTACAAGCCAAAATTAACTTAACAACTAATTCTTTTACAAATATCTTAACAACTCTTCCATCCATGTTTCTAACTTTAGGACTTAGCAACAACAAGTTAAAAGAAGTGTAGCCATCCTTGTTCCCTTCAAGTCACAGCCATATTGAGTCATCTTATCCTCACAAATTGGCAGCCACGGATTTGGGCCAAGAAGCCCAAAGTTGGCCCAAATAAACCATCAAGTTTGGCCCACTCGGACAGAATCGGCCCATAATATTGGATCAAGCGGTTTCCCAACTTATACGACGAAACAGAAGATGCCCTTTGGACATGTTATAGATACTGATGTCTTCTTTTCAATGCCGTTGACGGCGCATTAATCCGACATTGGACGGGAAAGTTATGAATTTTTGAGTAGCAAGAGGTCAAGTCTGACGCCCTCCACGAATAGCTACGGTTTAGACCATTTCTTGCAACATTTTGCCTTGTCGAGTCCGTCATGCTTGCTTCCTCGAGGTCTTGGTCGTGCCTCCTTAGATAATTGTCCATAAAGCTCCTAAAAAGCAAGAAAACATAAGAAAAGCAAACAAACACGACAAAAGAACAGAATGTACAAAAACAAGACAAAGACATAGAAAACTCGTAAAAACGATAAGTAACAAACGCTAAATTTACACTAAAATGTACATAAGTAATGAGTGTTTTTGACACTCATCAGAAGAGAAAAATACTGGTGATTAGAACTAATGACGGCAAGTATTAGGATTTTTGGGTTGCCGGAGGAAGAAGGATGGGAGGACGCTAGTGGACAAAGATTGAAACAACAAGAATGGGAGGACGCTGGTGGATAAAGATTGAAAAAATGAGAATAGGAGAAACATATTTGAGAAGAGAAAAATACCAGTGATTAGAACAAATGACGGCTAGTATTAGGATTTTGGAAAAAAAATTATTAATTGGAGAGAGAAAGTAGGTAATTAATGGGAGAGACAAATTAGGTGGGTAGTTACGATTTTAAATCCAAATTAGGTGGGTGGATATAGAAAGAGAAATTCCCAAATTAGTGGATTAGTAGTTTTACCTAATTAACCTTGTCCCTACATAGGGACAAGGTACTTGTCCCTACGATATCTTAACCTTCTACAGATGAGAGTGGTCCCGAGAGGTTTGGTGGATGCATTAAATTTGTTGGTGAAATAATTGATTTCGATGTATGCATAAACATGTGACATGATGTTGGGGCTACAGTCTGAGGTCGTGAGAAGAAGTTTGGGAATGTTTGTAATATAGGTTGCCCGAGACAGTATGAGTTGTTCAAAGATTCAAAGTCAAAGAAGTCGAGTCTCGGGTCCAGTGCCCATTGGAGGGCTAGTGACTGCTGGAGGAGATAAAGGAGTTTCTCTGGGGTGGACCCAGTACCCGCTGAGGGGCCAGCTATCGCTGGGCCATGTAGAGAGGAAGTTTTTCCTTTGGACAGTTTTGCCCCTCTGTTTGAGAAACCTATAATAACCCCCACTCACTTGTATAGATCATTCTAGAATACAAAAAAATATCTAGGTAGATATTTTGGGGAAAGCTTCTTCCTCTTTTGGAAGATCAAGGTTGATCAAAAGTTGTGTTTAGTGAATCTTCTCCTGGCTTAATTGCCTCCGGACGTAGATGTTCTCGTTGAACTGGGTGAATAATTTTACTGTCTCCTTTATGTTATTTTCATGATAAACTTCGTTGTAGTATTGTGTGCTTTGTGACTTGCTCGTATGTTGCACAAGGGATTGGTTTTAGTCTCAACAACTGGTATGAGAGCACTCGAGTCGGATCCAAAAAGGGACAAATATTCACTGAACCTAACTATCGAAACAAGGAAGTAAAAATGGAGTTTTGTAAGATTGACGATGGAATCAAATTAAATGAGAATGAAAAGAATTGTACAAGTAAATATCAATGAGAAAAAATGATAGATTCAAGATTAGAGTACCACGATAGGTTGATTGATCACTAGATCATAAAAGATAATCTAACTCATGTAGCAAGTAGGGGTAAATCTTCCGCAACCACAAAGAGACCACTAACATTCTATAATCAACTAGCCAACTAATTAACTATTTATTGCCTAACAGACAGAATATCAACCAATTTCTAATCTAGAAAGCAGTAGCATTAAAAATAGATATTTCTACTCCAGCGATTATATTCAAAATCTTGGTATGTACAAACTAGCCTTACTTATTCATAGTTAATTAGTTTGGTAACAATCAGTCCTCGCTAAATTAACCTTGCTCATAGTTCAATTTCTAACTACGACCACTAATGAGAAATCGATGTCAAATTAGTTATAAAATAGATTCACGACCGCAAAATACTCAAGAACAATAATAAGCACAAGGAAATAAATAAATACTACTGAAAAAGATTGAAATAACAAGATCCTCACAACCAAAATCTGGATTTCCTACCTCGAATCAACCTAGAGGATTATTTTCTCATAGTCGTGTCAAAAGACAAGATAAAAATAGGATTGTGTTCTCTAGAATGAAAAGTTACCTAAAAACTAGGTCAAGAGATTTTTAATAAGTCCTAATAACTCAGAAAATCTAAAAGGGTCATCCTCAATAGAACTTTCAAAATTGACCCCGAATTTCTGCAATAATCTTATAGTAGATCAGTTTTTAGTGTTTTGACCGTAACTTTCTCTTTCGGACTCCGATTTGTGCATATTTTATATCAATAGAAAGAAAAAAGAAAAATTTTCAATTTTGTCTTGGATAGGATTCTCCAAGTTTGCCTCCAAAACTGAAAAAATGCACCTGCAATGCAGCTGTCCCTGCTAGACTCCTCCTTTATGCACAATTCCTTTCTAAAATTGCCTCTATTCCTATAAATTAATTCAAAGAGTCCATTAGTTAACTAAAACAATATGAAACTAAAGACAAAAGTATGAAATTGACTTAAAATCCTATGCATTCAACGTGTATTTTAGACACACATCAAACATCCCCACACTTAAACTTTGCTTGTCCCCAAGCAAGACTCAAACTGAAACACAGATTCAAAAGAAACTAAAGAAAACATATAACACATACACATAAATAGATATTGGCAACTCAAGCACTTGTGTTTTAACCACAATGAATTAATAAAGGGAAAAGTCCTCCTAGGGCCCTTGTGGTTTGACCCATTCTCAGATAGGTCCCTGAGGTTTAAAAAGGCGATAACTGGTCCCCGTGCTTCCAATTTTCACATCTGAGTCCCCTCGATCCGGTTCGATTCGAAAATCCAAAATTCAATCTCGCAATTCAAGTGACAAAAACATGTGAAATTGGTATCTACATGTCAGAGACACTTTGGTGAGTCACCTGGAGTCGATAATCGGTGTTTTCGTCATCGAAATTGCGAGATTGAACTTTGGATTTTCGAATCGAACCAGATCGAAAGGACTCGGATGTGAAAATTGGAAGCACGGGGACCGATTATTGCCGTTTTAAATCTCAAGGACCTATCTAAGAACAGGTCAAACCACAAGGGCCCTAGGAGGACTTTTCCCATTAATAAATTATTAACAACAGATTATCCTTAGAAATTCTATTGCCAAGTTAATTTTGTAATTCAAGTCCAGCCCACAAATCAAACTAGTTCTCCATAGTTTTAATCATTCAAAAATGGTGAAGACCACTAGATACTCAACATCAATAAGCACAAGGCGTGATTGGATATTAAGGCACTTATAATGCTATTTAGCTTGGCCTCATCCCAAAATATTTTAGGCCAGCATGGTTAACACTCAATTTGCATGGCATTTGGGACATCACTTATCAGATGTTGCCAGGCTGGATACAACTTTGTTGTTCTAATATTGCTTTACAACTGTCATCAAGCTATCTCCTAGTCAGGCCAGAGATTGCTCTACCTCCACTTGTTTACCTGACTACTGCCCTTCCACTAGCATTCTTTCTCATTCCATCTTACTTTCCACATTCCACATTTCAATTTTTTTTCCTTTCTTTCACTTCCCTTAAGAACATTTTTTCTTTCTTTCAAAACATAGAAGGGCAGCAAGTATTTTTTTTACTCAGTTAATCCTCACGCAAGTTAGCCAAAGCATTTTCATAATACAAGTGGGAGTTGGTTACTACAGCCGTGCCACCTAAATTCTCTCAAGTGTTCTATCTGTCTTGTACAAGACTGGTTGCTTAATCCAACTATGATATTTTTGAAAAGCAAGAACTAGTGCTCAATATGGACTTTATCATATCCTTGCTAATTTTATCCCAGCATAAGCTTTCCTAAGGATCTTAAGTTGCTAAAGGCTAAAAAATTCAAGGTTGCAAATTCATGCACATAGTTGCATTGGCACACATAAACATCCCTACACTTAGAGAATAACATGTTCTCATGTTATAGGGTGACTTAAAAGTAAAAAATAAATAAATAATACAACATTCAAGATATACGTGACACATAAGAAAACTAAACACAAAACAAAAAGAAAAGAAAGAAAAGAAATAATTAAAAAATAATTAAAAACTTAAGCAATTGAGTTTAGGGTTTAAGAACTCCCTCGAGTGGTGATTCGCATATTATAGGTGGCACTGGCATGCATTTGGGTTGCACAAGACGAAGGCGAAGGAGAGATGTGACATGGATTTGCTCACGCTCTATGTTGGTTAGATGTGTCTATAAATCATTGAGCTCAGATTGCATGTAGGTGAAATGCTCCTCCACCTTGGCCATCAACATGGTCAAAGTATTGTGTATAGCTTTTTTCGTAGCCGCAGATGAGTAAATTGTGACTAAATTCTCCTTTGCTCGAGCGCACTTTTGTTGTCCGATTAATACTTGCCAACAATTCCTCTCTTTTTCTTCAATTAGCTTTCCAATGGTAGTAATAATTTTGGCGCGGATGAGAGTGCCATGCGTGATATGACCAAGGGCTAGCAGTCGAGAGATTTTCATGGGAAGCACATCATAAAACTTGGCAAGACCAGTGGCAAAATGTCCTAGGCCAATAACAGTGTTCAATCGAGTCAACATATTGTGCATCGCTTGAAAATTTTGGTACGTGGAGCTGACTGGCTTCTTGTCATGCAAACATGAAAGTAAAAACAACTCTGGACCAGAGACTTTATTGCTCTCCATCTTTCCATAAATTCCATGACACATAAACTTATGTAAAAGTAGATATGCATGGTCAGTGATGAATCCATTAGAACGGTTTGTCATTCAGAAGTTTGCTAAGCCAGTCAATTTACACCAACTCTTTTTGTCACAAAACGTTGAAGGAATTTCAGTACAACCATCTTTATGAAATCCCAAAGCTTTATGCATGATGTTATTGTCGATCTTATAACCATTGCCATTCAAATGACATTGGATAAATTTTAAATCATCGTCAATTTTTAAGCTTATAAAAATTCTAATGTAAGAGACTCTTAAGTCTCGAAGGGATTTGCAAGAAAGCGTGTCCATCCTAAGAATGTACTCAATTCATCAAGTCCGGTTTTCAATCCAATGCGCTCAATCATGTTATAATCGAACCACTTATTTGACACAATTTTTCTAAAAGAGAAGGATTGAAAATGTTTACCTTTGACATCATCACGAATAAAAAAGTGTGCCTTGTACGTGTCACGAAGGTCGACTTGTTATGAGGGTGGATCTTTGCCTCGCTTTCGCTTACCGTGATTTGCTCGAGCGACTACGTGTTTCTTTAGAGACATCGTAGCTTGGAGAGAAAGACTTGTCATGACTTAATCGCTGTCAAAAAGGGGGGTTGGGTTTGTGTGTAATCGGTTTCGGAAAAAGGGTAGATTGGGTTTTTGTTTAATTGGGAGCGGCGGAGGGTTTAGTCGGTAAAAAAAGCTGGGGTTGGATTTTGTAATGTTTAATCAGCTTTGTGTTTGATCAGGAAAAAGGGTTGGGTTTATTGTTTAATCGGGAGATTAAATAATTGGGGAATTAAATAATAAGGAAAAGGGAGTACTTCGGAACGTGGTGTTGGGGGGATGGGTTTATTGTTTAATCGGGAGATTAAATAATCGGGAGATTAAATAATTGGGGGAGGGGGGATGAGTTTATTTTTTAATCAGGAGATTAAATAATTGGGGAATTAAATAATAAGGAAAAGGGAGTACTTCGGAACGTGGTCTTGGTGGGGCATAGTTTTGAAAAACGAACCTGGAGATCGACTTGGTTTGCTGGGCGATCTTCGGTCCGACCGACTAAATAGTCGGTTGGGCCAGATTTTATATTTTAAAAAAATCTATTTTTATCATTTTTTGAATATATAAGGTATTTATATATAAAAACTTATGTAATAAATTAGTAATAACATATGACAATTCTATTTTTATAAAATACACCAAATAAAGTATTTATAAGAATGGTTAATCTCGAATCAAAAACAAAAAAGATAATTCAGTCAATATTTCCGATTGACCTACCCAATTTTCTGGTCGGACCGCCCGATTGAACTGGAAAATCACAAAAAATCACTGGTTCGTTAGGTAACCGAGCTGATTAGCTTTTTCTGACCGAATTGTTGAGCGATTCGCGATACAACTGGTCGAATCACCAGTCGGATCGCCAATTTAAAAACTATGGGGTGGGGGGAGGGAATTTGCAAAAGGCTGTAGGGGGGAGGAGAATTTGCAAAAGGATGTAACCTTTGGGACGTGGTGTTTCCTTGGCTGCGAGGGAATTAATAAGGAGGACTCCCCGTTGTTATGGAATTATGTGATAATAGAAAATATAATAATTAATTAATAACAAAAAATAATAATACTAATAATAAAATTGGGTTTTCTCTTGATGATCAGTCGAGATTACTCCGTCGTATAAATTGGGAGTGTGAGATTCACAGTTTAATATGGTATTCCTATAAAATTCTCAATAAAGGGTTTCAGACGATGTCCATTGATTGTAAGAAGTGAGTTTAATATTTTCTCCAATATTTGCTTCATCTCTCGATTGGATACCTCAGCCTGTCCATTGGTTTAAGGGTGGTACGTGGTAGCAACATGGTAGTGCATGCCATATTTCTTCACAAGTGCTTCAATTGTGCGACTGCAAAAGTGAGTTCCTTGATCGCTAATGATTGCTCATGGAATGCCAAACCTACTAAATATGTTAGATTTCAAAAATCCTGCAACAACTTTAGAATCATTAGTTTGAGTGGACTTTACTTCCACCCACTTTGAGACATAATCATCTGCAAGTAGAATATAAATATGAGACCTAAGGAGAAAGGAAATGGTCTCATAAAATCTATACTCCATACGTCAAATATCTCACAAAAAGTATAGGAACTTGAGGCATCTCATTTCTACGAAAAATATTTCCTACTTGTTGACAACGGTTACAACTCTTGCAAAATTTATAAGCATCCTGAAATAGAGTAGGCCAATAAAATTCATTATCTAGCACTTTCCTAGTAGTTTGTCTAGAACCAAAGTGGCCTCCACATGCACATGTATGACAATAATTTAGAATGGACTCATACTCACTAGAAGCTACGCAGCGATGAATAACTTGATCACTAACAATTTTCCACAGAAAAGGATCATCCTAAATAAAGTACTTTACATCACTACAAAGTTTATGCCTTTTTGCTTTTGTCAAACCAGGCAGAGTCTTACCAGTCACAATAAAATTGACGAGATCAGCATACCATGGTTCTTCTGCCTCGATATAAAAAAGTTGTTCATCGAAAAAATCATCTGAAATGGGCAGTGGTTCTTCAGCATGCTCCAAGCAGCTCAAATTATTTGCTACTAAATTTTTAGAGCCCTTCTTGTCCCAAATCTCCAAATCAAATTCATGCAGATAGAAAATTCATCAAATTAAGCGTGGTTTAGAGTCTTTCTTTGCCAATAAATACTTGAATGCAGCATGATCAGAGTAAACTATGACTTTTGTCCCTAAAAGATAAGACTGAAATTCGTCAAAGGCAAAGACAATGGCGAGTAATTTTTTCTCCGTGGTAGAGTAATTGCGCTGGGCTCCATCCAAAGTCTTTGAGCCATAGTATATGACATGACTGCTCTTTTCAACTCGTACTCCTAGTACTGCTCCCATGGCATAGTCACTTGCATTAGTCATGATCTCAAATGGTAAGTTCCAATTAGGAGGTTGCAGAATTGGCACAGTGGTTAGTAACACATTCAACTTATCAAAAGCTTCCTTGCACTCCTTACCAAAATTGAATTCTATGTCATTCTTGAGAAGGTTGCTCAAAGGTAGAACAATCTTAGAGAAATCTTCGATGAAGCGACGGTAAAATCATGCATGACCAAGAAAACTATGCACTTCTCGAACATTAATTGGGTAAGGAAGATTAGAAACTAAATTAATCTTTGCTTTATCAACTTTAATCCCTTTCTCAGAAGTCACATAATCGAGGACAATACCTTGAATGACCATGAAATGACACTTTTCATAATTCAATACAAGACTTTTCTCGATACAACGTTCAATACTTTCAAAAGAATTTCTAAGTAATGATTAAAAGAATCTATATACATAGTAAAATCATCCATGAAGACCTCTATGCAACGTTGAAAATATACTCATCATGCAACGTTGAAAAGTACCAGAAGCATCACATAATCCAAAAGGCATACGGTGATAAGCAAATGTACCAAATGGACAAGTAAATATAATTTTCTCTTGATCCTTGGGGTCAACTACTATTTGATAGTAACCTAAATAATCGTCAAGAAAATAGAAATAAGACTTACATAAAAATCATTCTAGCATCTCATCGATAAAGGGTTAGGGAAAGCTGTCTTTCTTTATTGTAGCGTTGAGCTTGTGATAGTCAATGTAGACACGCTAACCATTCTGAACTCGCATGAGCATCATTTCATTCTTTTCATTCGTAACCAATGTAAGTCCAGTCTTCTTTGGAATCACATGAATTGGCCTGACCCATTGACTGTCTGAGATATGGTAAATGATTCCTAAGTCAAGGAACTTGATGATTTCTTTCATCACAACTTCCTTCATGGCAGGATTAAGCTTTCGTTGTGGGTCTTGCTTTGGCTTGGCATTTTTCTCTAAGAGAATTCGGTGCATGCAGTCAAGGAATGATACCTTTGATGTCTGCCAATGTCCATCCGATGGCTATTTTATATTCTCTCAGTACTTTGATCAATTTTTGCTCCTGGGACATGGCAAGATCCTTTGAGATAATCACTAGTAAGGTATCCTTATCACCAAGATATATGTACTTGAGATTCTCGGGTAACTTCTTCCACTTTAACTTAGGAGCCTGTTCTACGGAAGAAAGAATATGTTCGTTAGTAACTAGTAAAGGAATGATAAAGTTCTCATACCTTTTTGGGACCTCTCTAAGTGAGTAGAGAGTCATGACCGTATCTTGATCTTCCTTCCCAAGAGCCATAATTGCCTCATGATCGATTGCTTAATTTCGTATCACTCTTTCTAGCAAGTCCTTCACACATATTCTTTTAAAAGAAACTTGAACAAGCAGATTAATCACCTTAATAGAAAAAGTAGTTGCAGAATTTGGTGGGTGTTCATAGCATCAAATAAGTAACCACTTCCTCATCAAATTCTAATGAAAGAGTTCTGTTATGTACATCTATCTTAATTCGAGCAGTTTTCATGAATAGACGTCCAAGCAAAATGTAAGAAAAATTAGAACAAGATTCATCATTCATATCAATCACATAAAAATCAACAGAAAATATGAATTCATTCACTTTCATAAGCACATCTTCTATAACTCCTTCAGGATAAGAATTAGACATATCAGCCAATTAAATAATAATTCTAGTGTCTTTTAAAGGCCCTAGATTCAAAATTTTATAAATGGACAAAGGCATGACATTGCTAGATTACATAAATCAAGCATTACTCTTTCAATTCTCGTATTTCTTATTGTGCATGGAATAGTGAATATACATGGGTCTTTGCACTTTTAAAGGAGCTTCCTTTTGATGATCGCTAAAGTATTCTTGCCCACTCTAACCTTGTCATCCATCCCTAATTTATTCTTATTGGTACAAAGATCTTTGAGAAACTTTGCGTATCTTAGTACCTGCTTGATGGCATCAAGTAATGGAATAATCACTTTTATCTTCCGAAAGGTTTCTAGAATCTCTTGTTCTGTAGCTTTCTTCTTTACTTTAGCAAACCTTCCAAGAAATGGTGGAAGAATCTGTATTTGAGGCTTCAACTTTATAGTTTTCTTCTCTTTCTCCTTCTTCTTCTTGGCTTCACTTGTCTTTTTCTCAACTTGAGTGTTCTCTTCTAAGATCGTTGCTGCTTCCAAAGTTTTTCTACTTCGTAGGGTGATAGTGCTTGTATTATCTCTTGGGTTTACTACTGTTTGAGATGGTAGTCTCCTTTGAGAGTTCTTCATTTCTCTCATATCAGCTGCAATCTAAGACACTTGCTTTTCAACATTCTTGATGCTTGCATTCATTTGGTTTGCAAGATTTTGAATGATCTGAATAGTCGCATTCACTTGGTTGGCAAGATTCTGAATGCTCTAATTAGTGCTAATGGCCAAAGTCTTAATAAGATCTTCCAATGACTGAGAAGAACTAGCTGGTTATTGTTGAGGTGGCTCAGGCCTAGGATTTTCATAAACAATTTGTGTTCTTTGAGTTGGTTGTCTATGAGGTGGCCCATATCTGAAATTGAGATGATCTTTAGTGCCTGGGTTATAATAATTAGAGTATGGATGAGGGGCATAGCTACATCCATAGGAGCGGGGGAAATTGCCCCCACTTAAAAAAAATTGGTCATACATTAAAAATATTAAAAATTGGTTTAACAATTTTTTATATTTTTAATGTATGACCCCATTAAAATTAGAAATTGTCCCTATAAAAAATTTAATCAAACTAGAAATTTAAATTAAATTTCAAAAAATTTAAAATTGACCCCACTCGTTAAATTTTCTGGCTACGCCCTTGGTATGGATCATACTTCCTCTTTTGTTGATAACCACCATTACCCATGACAAATACCTCTTCTTGAAATGCATGGTATGCCTCTGAATGGTGTTCTTGAGTAGAGTAAATACCATATATCGTTGGTTTGATTGAGCCATATTTTATGAATGATGCAATCTTGTCCAATTTTTCCTCCAAGTTAGAGGTTCCCAGTTCATTGACTCTCTGCTCTCCTACATTTTGACATCCTCGTGTATTCTTAGCCATCCTCTCAATCAGTTGTTTGGCTTGAGCAGGTGTATCATCCATGAGGTCACCTCTACTAGCAGCATCAAGCATGCTCCTTTCTGCTGGAAGGAACCCTTTGTAGAAATATGTATTAGCTAATTCTCTGCAATTTGGTGTTGAAGGCAACTAGAACACAACTGTTAAAATCTCTCCCAATATTCATACAATATCTTGCCAGAATGTTGAGTTATGCCACTAATCTCCTTCCTCTTGGATATCACAATTGGAGCAGGAAAGTATCTATCCAAGAACTTCTTTTGCAATTCTGCCCATGTCTTTATCGATCCTGGCTTAAGACTATATAACCAATCTCTGGCTTTGTCTTTAATAGAGAATGGAAATGCCATCAGCTTAACTAAATTAGTAAAGACCCCAGCTTATTTCATAGTGGAGCATGCAATGTGAATTCTTTGTAGATGTCTATTGGCATTTTCTCCAGCTCGTCCATGGAAGGTAGGTAGTTGATGAATCAAACTCGACTTTAGTTCAAATGGAGGAATATTATTAGGAAGCACAATATATATAATGTTGTTGGTTAACCTCATTGTCGACCACGACATTCATGGTAAGTTGTTGTGGTGCCATGCTGAGACTATCTTCAGGAGTGCTTTCAGTATCAGATGAAGAAGCAGAGTCATCTCTCTCACTATCTGAATCACCAGAAGTAGTAGCTTGTCTCTTGGCCTTCTGGTTTGCTTTTGCAATCTTCTCGATCACCTGGTCAAGAGGTAAAGTTCCTAAACTATAAGAACGAGTTAACATAAAAAAGTTAGATTAATTAAATAAATCAAAACTTCCCCAGTAATGACACCAAATTTTGGCAAGAGTGTCGAGGCCCCTCAAAATAAATCAATACTCACGGCTCACTAATTTATATCAAGTAAGTGGAAATACCGAGTCAGATCCAAGGAGGGATGAATATTCACTAAACCTAACTATCGAAACAAGAAAGTAAAAATGGGATTTTGTAAGATTGACGATGGAATCAAATTAAACAAGAACGAAGAGAATTGTACGAGTAAATATCAATGAGAAAAAATGGTAGATTCAAGATTGGAGTACTAAGATAGGTTGGTTGATCACTGGATCACAAAAAATAATCTAACTCATGTAGCAAGTAGGGGTAAATCTCCCGCAACCACAAATAGACCACTAGCATCCTATAATCAACTAGCCAAACGATCGCCTAACTAACTATTTATCGCCTAACAGACAGAATATCAACTAATTTCTAATCTAGAAAGTAGTAGTATTAAGAATAAATGTTCCTACTCATAGCGATTATACTCAAAATCTTGGTATGTACAAACTAGTATTACTTATTCCTAGTTAATTAGTTTGGTAACAACCGTTCCTCGCTGAATTAACCTTGCTCCTAGTTCAATTCCTAACTGCTGCTGCTAATCAGAAATTGATAGCAAATTAGTTCTAAAATAGATTCACGGCCGCAAACAATTCAAGAACAATAGTAAGCACAAGGAAATAAATAAATACTACTAAATAAGATTGAAATAACAAGATCCCCACAACCAAAACCTGAGTTTTCTCCCTCGAATCAACCTAGAGGATTAGTTTCTCATAGTCATGACAAAGAGATAAGATAAAAATAGGATTCTGTTCTCTGGAATGAGAAGTTACCTAAAAACTAGGTATATAGATTTTTAATACGTCTGAATAACTCAGAAAACCTAAAAGGGTAGTCCTCAATAGAATTTCCAATATTGCCCCCGAATTTCCGTAATAGTCTTCTAGCAGATCAGTCTTTAGTGTTTTGACCATAACTTTCTCTTTCGGACTCTGATTTATGCGTATTTTATATCAACAGAAGGAAAAAAGAAAGATCTTCAATTTTGTCTCGGATAGGATTCTCTAAGTTCGGCTCCAAAACTGATGAAAATGAACCTCCAATGTAGCTGCCCCTGCTAGACTCCTCCTTCATGCATAATTCTTTTCCAAAATTACCTCTTTTCCTATAAATTAGTACAAAGAGTTCATTAGTCACCTAAAACTCAAAAGTTAACTAAAACAATATGAAACTAAAGACAAAAGTACGAAATCGACTAAAAAATCCTATGCATTTAATGTGTATTTTAGACACACATCAAACATCCCCACACTTAAACTTTGCTTTTCCCCAAGCAAAACTCAAACTGAAACACAGACTCGGAAGAAACTAAAGAAAACATATAACACATACACATAAACATGTAGTTAGGCGTGAGGCATTTGAGAATTGGGGTTGCATAGAGAGAGCTCAAAAGCGAGAGACTCTAGAGGTTATGCTAGTGGTCAAGTGAAGTATGCTAAGTGGCATGCAAGACCATAGATAACAAGGTCAGTGGGAGTTATGAGAAGGCTTGAGAGAAATTTGGGGAAGCAACTATTAAGGGCAATGTGGTGGATGCCCAACCACTTGAAAAATATTGCAGTAAAGGGCCTATATGATGTGGGCAACAAGGTTGAGAGTGTAAGATGAGTTGATGCGAGTAAAATGTCAAGCGACCTTGACAAGAAAAGAGTAATCTCTTGGAATCGAGAAGGAGAAGATCTTGCACGGAATAAGTCCGACGAGGTGTCTTTGGAGAAGTCGAAGCTAGTGACGACTTCAATTAGCCTTGAGAGGTGAGCATCAAAGGTCTTACCAATTGGGATCATCTGAGTGAAGGATGGTCAATGCCAATTAGTGAAGAAAGTTATCCGAGTGAAAGGTGACTAATAAAGAAAGTCATCCGAGTGAAGGGTGACTAATGAAGAAAGTTATTCAAGTGAAAGATGGCTAATGAATAAGATCATTCGAGTGAAAGATGACAATCATCCGAGTAAAGGGTAAGCAATCAAATGAATGGTTGTAGAAAAATGAAGATTGCCTTATCATGGGTGATCATTGATATGGTGAGTCTCCGGTTAGGAAATTGTCAAGTGGCTAGTACACGAGGAGTCATCAGATGAATAGTGACATGTGTTGAGGTTGAGATCAGTCTCCAGGTGGGAGATTGTTGAGATTTGGAACTTGAGGTCGTGAGAAAAAGCTCAAGAATGTTCAGAGACGAAGAAACTCGGGGATGTTCGAAGAAGGAGATTGTTGGGGTTTGTTTTCCTTTGTGGTCGCTCTCCATTTAATGGTAGCCTATATCGTGCATAGTAATGGACCATTAAATTTTCTGTAGGGATTGATCAAATTACCGAAATATCATTTATTCAGCGTTAGTGATTTCGTGGGGATCAAGAATTAAAATTATAACATGGTAGAGCAAATCACTTTTGTGAAAAAAATTGATCAACAATTAAAATTTCCTAAACAAAGGTTTCTAATAATTCTAATCTGAATAGTTTTTGTTAATTTTTTTAATTTATATCATTTGATATTGGACATTCACTTAGTCGAATAATTTTGATTCGAGTCAAATAAAAATTTTGAAAATTAGTAAATTTTTTTTGACAAATATTGTTCTAGTATGTGTGTCCACTTTGCTATTTATCTTAAATCTTTTGATTAAATTGAATAACTTTCTTGACAAATATATTTAACTTACAATTTCTTTATTAATTTAAGACAATATATTCAAAGATTTATCAGAGCTTGCTGGTAATATCTTGATTTAGTTAATTGTATCCATTATACAATATGACAAACGGAAAACGATCAATTTTGTTTCAACACTCATTTTGCAATCATGATTTTTATCATCATAATTCACGTTTTTTCGGTCTTCAACACATCCGAAGCATGTGGACGAAGTTTATTATATTCTACCCTTGGATTTTAGGAGCCTTGCGTCATGGGTGGTAAGTTATTTAAGATGTTTTTATATTTTTTAGGTTTATGTTTATGATTGTTTCTCTCCATTTGAAAAAAAAAATAACCTTGTGTTTTTCCTAAGTACATGTAGCACAAACCAAATGGTGCCAGGACACAAAGGACAAAGAAAGATTTGAAAATAAGGTGTAAAAATCCACCAAAGGTAAAGTTATATTTAATTGTGTGTCTATTTGCGACACTTTTAAATGTTGTTAGTGAATCTCCAGTTTCATTAATGAAATGAAATGCTTATGTCACGACCCGTATTTGGGTTATAACAACCGTCGCGTGATCTTTTAGTCATGCAAGGCTCAATAATGTTCTTTTATATTTAATCCAAATTTTAGTCACTCGACACGTTATTGTCCATATAAAACAATAGTTGAGATGTTCATTGCAATAGTCAAATAGTTCGTGGCACACAAATAAAAGATCATCTATATAGTAAACCGACAACCAAGATTAATTTAGTCTAGCTCTCACTACTCAAAATAACTTACAAGAAAAACCTTATAGAAAGAATATCTTTAACATCCATAAAAAGAGTGCCTCACAACTCTTTTATTGAAAGATAAACATGGTCTAAAGAAATAATGGAAAGCATTCTCCGGGATTTCCAATACTGGTTATAGAATCTTTATTTTCTGAAACCACAATTACTATTTTGGGTGAGTTTCGCTACTCAATTAAGTTATTCAATCTCCTATTTGGAATTAGACACAAGTAATATTTCCAAAACAATTAAGGCACATATAATCACCTCGCATTTAACAGATTATTCAACACAATACACATATGTTAATCAGTAATGCATGATGACCAAACTCCGGAGTCCTTCCTAATGAGGTTATACCATCATATCACCCCCAATGGCAAGGTCCTAACGATATATTCCCTCGTTTTTATGGGAACCATCATACAAAATGGCAGGGACCTAAACGATACAACCCCTCGTTTTTATGGGAACCATCATATAACCTTCAATCAGGGACGGATCCAGAAAATATTTATTATGGGGGAAAATATTTATGTACTTTATGCAATTGGCAAAAAAAAAATTTAATGAGGGCAAATTAGTCAATATTAATGAGGACAAATTCTTTTTTCTATTAAATATATATCCATAAAAAATTGTGGGGGCAATTGCCCCATTTGAGATCATATGCATCGATCCCTGTCTCTAATGGCAAGGTCCTAAACGATAAAATCCCTCGTTTTTATGAGTCCAAACATATTAATAACCTTACTAGGTTCTATATGACAAAACTTAACTGAACAACTTCGAAACAAATTCCAGAGACCAACTTCATTAGACAGTTCAAAACCTAATCACCAAACTTCGCAAGGCAATATACATATAGCTAGTTTGTCAGCTTCATTGGAGGAGTTAATCATAATAGAATACTCAAGACACTGTCAACAGTGAACAAAACAAGTAAACATCCCAGCACACGACAAGTCTCACGGCAATAATGTTAAACTAACAACATAATAAATAATTAATCAATCATAGTGGACAATATACAAGCATACAAACAGACAATTAAATCATTTGTAATACCCGACCCAATCGGTAAAACTAATAGAAATCAACAAAAATATTTCGAATGTAAGTATGAACAACTTACTTAAATCATCAGTTTTAACCCGTAGTTATCTAGGACATATGCCCCTCTATTACTTCCTTCTTCGGTTAATCCTCCGATGCCTGGTTCCCTTCCTTCATAGCTTTCAGGTTCCCCGGAGTCTAAAGGATAGTTGGGAAAGTATATTAGCATAAAGGAAAGACTATGTTCCTGTAATCAATCTTTTGAAACGTATCAAGAGGTGGTTCCTATTTCTTAGTACATTTTTTTTTGGTGAGCATTTCTTAGTACATTACAACAATTAAAGTAACCCCTCCCACTTCCCTGGAAGTTATGATAATGGAGAACGTGTGAGTAAAGGCTTATTGGGGAATTTCTTCCAAATTCCTCTAGTCTAAAATTATCCACATTAAAATAGAACCATGGGTTTTACAGCTTATATATTAAAAAATTAAGGAAGCTACCAACAGCGAACCGAATAATTGTAGTTTCCGGGCCCTGTCTACTCAGCTCCCCCGATTCGATTACACAAACATGGGTTCCAAAAGGATCGGTACATTTCATTACCACGAATAATCAGTGAACCCTTTTGTTAATCAGCTTGTAAATATATTTATCTCAAAAAAACTTGTGAATGTTATTTTAAAGCTTTTAGTTTATATTTTGGTTTTGAATTTAAATACTGATTTTTTCTGATCGGATCTTGCTTAATTTAACTTAATGACAAAATAAATGTCCTAATCCATATTTGTTTGAAATTATATGATGTCCAAATAATCACATTCATTTGAACGATGTATGTAAATTTGAATCAAATATGATTTCTAAATGACAATAGACTCTTCTAGCACGTGTTCGACATTGATATATTGCTAAAAATTCTAACTCAAGATATAAATTTAAACAAATTCTACCGGTTTATAGAATCGCTTGTTGGTGTGTCCTCGTCCATATTCGGTAGACTAATATTTAACTAATTTTACTGTTACCGATTCTGAAGTACTAATTTCGATATATTATATGAATTAGTTTCGCTGGAAAACTAGGAACTTGTCTGATAGGCCCATCTATGTAAATGGGCGGGCCTTACCGGAGCATTGTAGTCTACTCTATTTCTTCTTACAAGGCCTGGCCAGGTCTGGTTGTGTTAGAAGTAAAGTTTTGGTAATCCTAAAATCACTAAAAGGTATAGCTAAATAACCACCAACAGTTTTGATACTCCTAAAAAAATCACCAAAATGTATATATAACCATCAAAAGTTTTGATACATCACCTAAGCATCTATAATTCTAGTTGAATATGTTATATAACAAAACTATGATGATTAGTAACTAGTACAATTCCATGAATTTTATGTCTCACCATTCAAAAATCTTTTCTAGTTTGGTAAAAATCTTGCATGTCACACTCGTATTACTCAAATTTGAAATTATATGAATTATTAATACATAATTTAATCAATAACTCCACAGGTCAAATAAGTTGGGCATATGAGCATCCTACTCAACTCGTTTGGGGCAGTTAAACAAAACCAAACATCTTAACTCAACAGGTCAAATAAGTTGGGCATGTGAGCATCCTATAAAACCAAACCATTTAATTAGCTAATTGGTTTGTTTGGCTTTAGGTGCAAAATAACCAAACGAAAAAAAAGCCTCGGGCCAAACTTCTTAGGCCAACCTATAACCTTGCTGTCTCGCCACTTTCTTATTTAAATGTCACCTACATAATTACAAAAATATTAAAAAATATCGAGAGACGTGACAAATAATTTTGTATTCCTTCAATGTTTGAATATTTAAGCTATGGAATCCAGTCTCAAATTTACAATCCAATTTTTATCACTCATGTCAGATTTCAAGATCGACACAGTTTTGTGATAAAAAAAATTAAGCAAATACAACATGTTGTTAATCCGAAACAAAAAGATATTTTTAGTTGTACAGTTCATTCCAATTAGTATAATTAAAGATTCGAGTTACAGAGTGTTTATATTTCCACCCCAATTGTGAGCTTAAGCTGCAGTTGCCCAGACGGGGACAAAAAGTGAGGCGAATAATAAATTCCATGTATCAGTCTATTCAAATTTTGTATATTATTAATGACAATTGACAAATAAATGAATAATGATTAACAAAAACGAAATCTGGAAGAAAATGAGAAAGATATCGGAGAGGCTGGATATAGTTTTCGTTGTCTGGTTTTATGACAAATAAATTTTAATTCCCTAAAATAAAAAAAATTATATTCGATCGATAATGTTAAATACAAGTAGTTCTATATAAAGCGAAAATTGAATGATCCGGGGAAATATTTTTATAAAATGTTTAGATAGATTAATATAAAATCTAGGAACTTAGAATCACTTTGAGCTTCATTTTATTTCCAAACAAATATTTTTCTATTCTTGAAAAAAATAAGAATTAATCTATCAATTCGTTCTAAACGAGTTAGAAACGGTTCCTATTTTATCCACCGTGGATTAGTTGATACCGGGAAGCTTGAGTTGCACGCGTCCGGAGTGCGTGGCTGGCGCGTGAACGTATATATGTGTATGTTGGCCCGAAGGTGGTCCATGCCACGCTGGCAGGGAGTTCCAACCATATTTTTACGGTCCAGCTTATCAAAGAAATGGCATAAAACAGTTATCTCCCAATAATCACTTTCCAAATTCCGTTACCGGTAATAATTAATCAAACTTTTCTAATCAAGTGCACCATAAACAAAGTTTCTATACACATCCTTCGTAATTAGCTGTGCATGCAAAATATACATTTAAAAAAAATTAAGTCCAGCGTTATACACAAGTTTCTATATACATAATACATATTTTATCTATGCGAATTAGTGCACGTAGCAAGTGAACTGAATTTTTTAAAACATAGAAATTAAGACAACTGCTCCAAACAGATTAAATAATCAATGTACAATTATTAACCATTAGTTAAAACTCAGAACTCGAGTTGCTCTGTTTGGTGAAGTATCACTATACCATCTCATTTGAAGTTGCAACTTGAACCACCCTGCCTAAAACATAAGCAATATGGGATATCACCCAAATAAAATTTGACCAAATTATACATCAATTAAATGGTAGTCGCCCAAAATAATATAAATACAAGCTTTGTGTTGGGTTGTGATGTAGCTATCTACCTGTTCCTCTTAATTTTTCCATCTCATTACACCAAAATAAATCGAATTTGCTCCATTTCCATAGTCACAATTAAACAAGTTTCCACAAGAGCGACCCTTTGTGAGTGTATCCTTTTTGAGTTATTTTTTTTCCTAAATTGATTTAAGTAATTGTGTTTAGAACACGTAAGCCAAACCCATAACTAGTTGCTTCTCTCTCTTTCTGTTTCTTTTGGACAAAATACTGACCGTACTCCAATCTTTCTGATTCTGTTTTTTCTCATCCAGTCCACAATGGCGGACAAAATCTACCCAGCAGCGGAGTCAGGCATCGGCTCTACCGGGAGAACCACCGGAACGGTCACTAACTTCGCGTTCCCGGAGACGAAATCCCAGCCCTACGGGGCTTCCCGGTCATTCTACAGCCTCCCGGCTCCCATCGGCAAAAAGTCCAAACACAAACGGGGATGCTGCTGCCAGTTGTGCATCTGGATCACCATCTTACTCGTCGTCGTCGTCTTTCTCGCCGCCATTGCCGGAGTTTTAATCTACGTCATCTACAGCCCCCACCGTCCGACGTTCACAGTTTCCTCCCTCAAAGTCTCAACCCTCAAACTCAGCTCATCATCCTCCAAAACCCTAACCACCGACATGACCGTGAACATCATAGCCAGAAACCCTAACAAGAAGGTGGTCTACACTTACAACCCAACAACCATAACCCTACTCACATCCTCGAACGACATCGTCCTCGGAAC
>SOPF01022712.1:0-35888 GCA_012979155.1 Hypericum perforatum
ACTGAAAGCCTTGGCAAGTCAAGAAGCAAGGCAAAACAATTTGGAACAATTCCTTAGGGGGCAATCAACTGCCATGCGCAACATGGAAATACAACTTGGGGAAATTGCAAAGGCAAATGCCCAAAGAGCTTCAGGTTTACTCCCCAGTTCTACCAAAGAAAATCCTCGAGTTCACGTTAATGCTATCGCTTTAAGAAGCGGTAAAGAAATAGCTTCTCAAATAGTCAATGAGAGGGCTAAGGAAAGAGAAGTAGTGGACTTTAGCCAAGATAAGGTTGAAGATGTAGAGGAAGAGAAAGTTGAAGAAGTGCCGCAAGAGAAAACTTCAGAAGAAAAAGTGGTAGATGAAGAAGTAGTTTACATAGCACCACCACCAATGATTTCCATTCTACCTTATCCTCAGAGGGTAAAGAGAAAGTCGGGAATAGATGAGAAGTTTCTCCGCTTTATGAAGAAAATGAAGGATGTACAGATTAATGTCTCTTTCTTTGAGATGCTAGATCAAGTTCTACACTATGCCAAGTTTCTTAAGGAACTCGTGACGAAGAAGAGAAAGTGGGAAGATAAAGAGACAGTCGCCCTTACGGTAGATTGTAATTCTCTAATTTCAACGAACCTTCCTACTAAGCTTCAAGATCCTGGGAGTTTTGCAATTCCTAGTTTTATTGGTGACACTCAGTTTCCAAAGTGTTTATGTGATTTAGGCACAAGTATCAACTTGATGCCTTTATCGACATTTCGAAAACTAGGATTGTGTGATGTAAAGCCAACTTCTATGCTACTCCAGTTGGCAGACCAAACAATAAAGAAACCATTTGGTGTGGTTGAGGATGTCCTGGTAAAGATCGACAAGTTCATCTTTCCAGTTGACTTCGTGGTTCTGGATTTTTCTGAGGACAAGAATTGTCCACTAATTTTTGGCAGACCCTTCCTCAACACTGCACACGCATTGGTTGATGTTCATAATGGTAAATTGGTTCTCCGAATAGGAGAGGAGAAAGTTGAATTTAAAATGAATAGTGTTATGCACCATCCTCTTGATGAAGGGATGTGCATGAAGATTGATGTTGTGGAAGATTGTATCCTGGAATTTTATAAGGAAAACATTTCTAAGATAGAGGATATAGAAGAAGAACAACAAGAAGAAGAAGAATATGTGGAAAAAATGAAGGAGGAAATGGATAAGGACGGTCTACTTAAGGAATTGGAGTTTCATTTGAAGTACAGAACTCCACCCTCAATTGTGAAAGCTCCATCCTTGGAGTTGAAAGAACTATCCTCGCATTTAAGGTATGCATTCTTAATAGATGGAGAGAGGTTACCAATTATAATCTCGAACAAGCTCTCCAAGGATGAAGAGGACAAAGTGCTCGTAATTGTGAACAAAAAGATTAAGGCAATTGCTTGGCAAATCTCCGATATCCAGGGGATAAGCCCAGAAATTGTGATGCACCATATTTATATGGAGGATGGAGCAAGGCCGAGGGTAGACCGACAAAGGAGACTTAATCCAAACATGAAGGAGGTTGTGAAGAAGGAGGTGATCAAGCTTCTAGAAGCCGGAATTATCTATTTAATTTCGGATAGTGAGTAGGTGAGTCCAATTCATTGTGTCCCCAAGAAAGGGGGAATAACAGTAGTAATCAATGATGAGGGGGAACTTATTCCAACACGTACTGTGACCGGTTGGAGGGTGTGTGTTGACTACAGGAAATTGAATGACGCCACACGGAAGGATCACTTCCCTTTGCCATTCATTGATCAAATGTTAGAAAGAATAGCAGGGTATTCTTACTATTGCTTTTTGGATGGGTACTCAGGATACAACCAAATAGCGATATATCCCAGAGATCAGGAGAAGACATCTTTCACCTGTCCCTTTGGTATTTTCGCTTATCGCAGAATGCCTTTTGGATTAAGTTGTGCACCAGCAACATTCCAACGTTGTATGGAGTCCATCTTTTGGGAGATGAACGAGAAGATTATATACAGTTTTATGGATGACTTCTCTATATTTTGAAATTCATTTGATCATTGTCTGGAAAATCTTGATAAGGTATTGGAAAGATATGAGGAAAATAATCTTGTGCTCAACTGGGAAAAGTGCCATTTTATGGTAGACGAAGGAATAGTTCTTGGACACAAGATTTCTAAAGTTGGAATGGAAGTGGATAGAGCTAAGACGGACGCGATAGAGAAGATGATTGCACCAACCATAGATAAAGGAATTAGAGCCTTTCTGGTTCATGCGGGCTTTTATAGAAGATTCATTAAGAATTTCTCTCTAATTGCCAAGCCTCTAATAAATTTGTTAGTTAAGGACGTGTCCTTCAACTTTGACGAGGAATGTTATAAGGCATTTGATACCTTAAAGAAAGCTTTAGTAACAGCCCCGGTTATTTCATCGCCGAATTGGAAACTTCCATTTGAGCTAATGTGTGATGCAAGTGACTTAGCTTTGGGTTGCGTACTTGGACAAAAGAAAGAAGGGAAGGTCCATGTCATCTACTATGCAAGTAGAGTGCTGGCAGGGGCTCAACTAAATTATACAACCACAGAGAAAGAGTTACTTGTAGTCGTCTACGCTTGTGACAAATTCAGAGCATACTTGCTGGGTTCAAAAGTTATAGTCTATACAGACCATGCAGCTTTGAAGTATTTATTTTCAAAGCAAGATGCAAAACCTCGCTTAATGTGCTGGATTTTGTTACTTCAAGAATTTGATTTGTCAATCAAAAACAAGAAAGGAGCTGAAAATGTCATTGCAGATCATCTCTCTCGTTTAGAGAAAAGTGACGGGATGGAGAAGAATGGTAACATACAAGAAGCGTTTCCTGATGAAACTCTGATGACGATGAGTAGAGTGGACGCTCCCTGATATACAGATTTTGCCAACTTTTTAGTTGGAGAAATTATTCCAGCAGGCCTAAGTTATCCTCAAAGGAAGAAATTCCTAAGGGATGCTAAATTGTTTGTTTGGGATGATCCATATCTCTTTAAGAGATGTAATGATGGAATGCTTAGCCGGTGTATTGCTGATTGGGAAATAGCTAATATTTTAGAGCAATGTCACAACACTACTTACTCAGGTCATTATGGAGCAACAAGGACTGCAGTAAGGGTATTTGAGTGCGGATTCTATTGGCCTTTCATATTTAGAGATGCACGTACCTATGTGAAATAATGTGATCGCTGCCAGAGAACAGGTAACATATCTAAAAGAAATAAGATGCCATTATCTGGTATTTTAGAGGTTGAGCTCTTTGATGTGTGGGGGTTGGACTTTATGGGACCTTTTCCCACATCGAATGGCAACAAATATATCTTGGTTGGAGTTGATTACGTTTCAAAATGGGTAGAAGCCTTGGCGTCACCCATAAATAACGCTAGAGTTATTATCATATTTCTTAAAAAACTCTTCTCGAGATTTGGAGTACCACGAGCAATAATCAGTGATGGTGGATCACATTTCTGCAATAAACCATTTGAAGTCCTACTTAAAAGATATGGGGTAACTCATAAGGTGGCAACACCTTATCATCCCCAAACAAGTGGACAAGTGGAGCTTTCGAATCAAGAGCTCAAAAAGATTCTAGAAAAAACGGTTGGATCGACGAGGAAAGATTGGTCGAATAAGCTCGATGATGCCTTATGGGCATATCGAACGGCATTCAGAACTCCAATAGGAATGTCGCCCTATAGGCTAGTTTATGGCAAAGCATGCCATCTTCCTGTGAAACTTGAGTATCGTGCGTTCTGGGCCATCAAGACCCTTAATTACGATTACAAAAAGGCGGGAGAACGAAGAATTCTCCAACTCTATGAGTTGGAAGAAATTCGAGATCTTGCATTCGAAAGCTCAAGACTCTACAAGGAAAAGACAAAAAAAAGACATGATGCCCATATTATCAGAAAAGATTTTAAAGAGGGTCAACATGTTCTTCTTTTTAACTCTAGATTTAAACTCTTCCCTGGAAAGCTCAAATTTAAATGGAGCGGACCTTATACGATTATGAAAGTGTTCCCTTTTGGGGCACTTGATTTACAAAGTACCAAGGGGGAGGTATTCAGAGTTAATGACCAAAGATGCAAAATCTACATGAGAGGAGACATCATTAACCAAATTGCAAAAGTGCAATTGGTTAATATGTTGAATAATGCATAAACACAAAAGTAGTCAAGCTGACGGCTCTAAATTAGCATGTTTAGTTTTTTTAGGTTCATTATTATTTTTATTAGAATTTACTTCTATTATTTTACTAATAGGGATTATATTACTTTCTTTTATGTGCAAAATTACAAGAGAGGAAAAAATGTTTTGCTCAAAGTACATTTTACTAGTAAGTTTCCTAGTGAAAAATAAACCTCCACTAGAAATTTGCCTAGTTATTCTCCGTACAGCAAAAGAAACTTTGAGAATTGAGCATCGTGACCTACGACATGCTAGTCACCCTTTGCCAAAAGTGAGAACCATGGAATTAAATGGTGGCTCCACTAGGCATAACGCCAGGAGAGTCGCAAGGAAAGGAACTAGTACACCATGGTATTCCGATTGTGAGGTGTGTCTCTTGAAACAACAAGAGATGGATCAGTAAGAAAAGTGTTTCTCTTTTACCTGTTAGAGGATAAAGAACAGGATGTTTTGTGTTAAGTATATATTGTTGCTTAAATTACTAATCTCAAAGAAAATCCCGATGGACATTTGTCTCGTCATTCTGAAGCAAGCAAAAGAAATATTGAGACTCGAGAGATGCAAAGAGAATTTGGAGAAACATTCGAGAGGAACATCGAAGTGTGCATACAGATGAAGGATGGCGAGATTTGGGTTTTGTCACAATTGTGGGAAGTTGGAGCATGACGGTGTTTGTAGCAAACATATTACGATTTCACAAACCGAGAGAACTATTCTTTTGCGTCAAGACCCCGTTAAGCTTCGTGCTGAAAGGATTGCGAGACTAGGAAGTTCATCTTGGTACGTGATTGAGGAGTTGTGTGAGCGGCGGATATCAAAGTTGCACCTTTGACGGTGATTGCATCAGAGATAGTATTATATGCCAATCGAGCGACTGTGCTAATATGTCGTGACCTTGTTAGGCTTCGTGCCGAAAATGTCACGATAATTGACAATCCGTCAAAGGAATGACCCATCAGAATAGGGCATCTGGTTTTTAAGTTTTCCAGGAACGGAGCGTAAATAAAAGCCAAAAAAATCAAAAACAAAAAATGAGAAAAACAAAAAAAATTAGATTAGATTGAATTTTATTTTGTACTTTATAAGTTTGTATTTTGTATGTTTTTAGTAGAGGTATAGTACACCATATATAGACGGTGTACTAGGAACTGTTCATTCACGAAGAACAATGGCACACACCATATCAGCTAGCGTACGCCGTACCACTTGGCACACGCCAGGTAGGTCAGATTCCGAACTTATAAATTCTAAGATCGCCGCATTTTGCCATAACCTCCAAGAACTAGCCACATTTTGCCAAATACACTTTGCCCCCCACATCCAAAATTTTCATCACAAGCTTGAGCCTCTTCAACCTCTGACGAACAAACGGCCAGAACGACTTCGACAATGGCGAACAAAGCAAGAGCAAACCACACCTTTTACGAAGAAAGTGATAGGGAAATCCTTTTTCTTTTTGGTTTAATCGTACTTTTTTGGGTTCTTTTTATATATTTCATTTTAAATTTTGTTCCGTAGATTGTCATTGCCACTTTCAGTATTGTTGAATAAAAATCTATGTTCTCGTGTGTTTATTTACTCGTTTTTGTGAAGTTTGTGCATACGACCAATCAAAAATATGAATTCCCTACGTATTGGCGTGCGCTAGAACCAATTGGCGCACGCCAATTATGCATGAAAAGAAGACCTGGCGCACGCCAGGAAAAGGTGGCGTGCGCCAAAAATGGAAAAAACAAAAATCTGGCGTACGCCAGGAGCATCTGGCATACACCAGGTAGGTCAGAAAGGGGGGGTATAAGTTCGGCAGTGGCCAATTTTTACTCATAATTCACCATCCACAAGAATTTTCAAATCCGAAACCTAGATCTACTCTTACCCAAGCATCCCAGATACACCACCCACATTACCCAACTCTCAAAACACGATCTATGATATCAGGAGCTGATGGATCTAGCCGGGTAAGCAGAAGGAATACAGGGAAGCACATGCAGACTCCTACACCATCAGGGTTAGATTCTTCATTAGACCGACCCAGAGACATCCGCCATCGCTACAATGCTCCCTTCGCAATCTTCAATGATTGGGAGGGAGAGAGGTACCAAAGATTTTCTCAACTCACTACTGTTAGTCATTTTTAAATTAATTGGAATGAGATGAGAATTTTAGGGGTAGCAGATGAGTTGGATGAGGCTTTTGATAAGATAGGGTGAGGATACTTTAAGGATAGAACAATTTTGGCTAGACAGGAGTTAGCGATGGAGTTTTACTGCACTCTGCAGGAGGCGTTCATTTACTGCACGAGTTTTTGACACTGATCTTGAGATGGATGAAGCTGAATTTGTTGACCTGTTTGAGCTTACAAGTGGTAGTGGAGCTTTAGATTTCTACCCAACTAGGTTAGCCCATCGGGCATGGCATGAGATTACTAGTTTTGCTCGATATAAGTCGGGGAGGGTGCCTAATGCGTTGATTAGAGAACCATACTTAGGTATCCTCCATCGCTTTATGACTCTAACCTTCTGTGGTCAATGGGAAGAGTCTAAAGTATTCTGATCTCAACTTTATGCCATCGACTGCCTCCACCACGATGTTAGGTTTAGCACTTATGCTATGGTGGTTGACTGCTTTGCACGTTCGATTAACGATAGGGAACCTAGGCATCTTTACCTAGGTCATATCATTTCTCGCATTGCACGTCACCATTTTCTTGCAAGATTTTCAGAGTATAAAGGGTCATATATGGAGCCGGTAGATCTTGACATCGACAAGCTCAACTACAGTAAGCTGATCAAGAAGACGATGACAAGAAATGGCGAGGAGATAGTGTGGTACAAGCCGTGGGAGGAGCGTTAGGCGGTCTTAGCTACCCTTACCAGATTAGGCCTTCCATTGCCGGTGCAAGCACCTGACCCTCAGGAGCAGAAGTAGGAGGAGGAAGAGCATCATGACGAGGCTGGACCCAGCCATCAGTCTCCTCGACTGCAGGTAGATCTTCATGACCAGTTTGCTGCTATGCAGTTGCAGCTGCAGGGCTACGGAGACTAGCTTCAGGGATATGGCGTCCAGCTTCACCATGTGATGTCATCGACTACTCGCATTGAGGAGCACCAGAGAGTGCAAATAGAGGAGCAACATGCGTTCTACGCTGAGCAGCGAGCATTTATAGAGCAGCAGAGGGAGCAAGCAGTGTGGATGCGACAATAGGCCGAAAACTTCGATGCTGGATTCATGTTTCTACCACAGTCTCCATCGCAGCCTCCAGCACGGGATTGACAAGGAGCTCCTAATTCCTTAGTCTTTTTATTTATTTTACTATTATTTGCTCTTTTGTGTTTTAGATAACATTGTGTGTGTTTGTTTGCTTATCTTTGTTTTTGCTTACTTGCATGTTTGTTCTTTTTATTTATGTGTGATATTTGTGTTTTTGATTGCGTGTATTAGACACCTTGAGGACAATGTGTCATTCAAGTGTGGGGGAGGGTTCCTTCCAGGAAGGAATCTTTCTTTTTAGGATGTTTAGATTGTCTAGGACGTGTAACTTGGCATAAAGTTTTCATAAATTTGACCCCCCTCAAAAATTTTCAACTTATGTTAGAATTTTATCAAATCTTTAGTTAGGGATTTAATTCGAGCACAATGCCTAGGAATTGGTAGAAGCGTCACACTCTGTTATTTAGGAAGGTAGTTTCACTATGTAGACTAGACTAGAGAGTTTTTGAGTGTACCTTGTGAGTATTTGAGCCGACGGAAGAGACACCAGTCTCTATTTTTCATGAGGTGCATACTTGTGTTAATTAATTGAGGCATCCTACTAGTACTATCGTTTGAGTTAAACCATTTGAGCCGAGCCTTTTTATTGATCTTAGATGAGGAAACCAACGTTGAGCCTATTATACACCATCTTCTCTACCTTTGATCATCCAATTCGAGGACTTTTAGGTTACGCTTATTGGGAATGTTTGTATTATGATTGGTCGGTATCTGAAACCGACTTGGGGTATATGTTGGGATTTTATTTTATAGTTTATGACCATGTTGAGAAGCCGAGTTTTACTTAGACACGTGCATGAATTATAGCATGTTGAAAAAGAAAAGAAAAAAAAGTGAAAAGAAAAGAAAAGAAAAGAAAAGAAAAAAAGTGAAAAGAAAAGAAGAAAATAAGAAAAAAAATGTGTGAAGTCAAATAAGCATAAGTTTAGGCAAAACTTGAGCTTCTAGGTCTTTGTATATTGGGAGATTGGGGAATGTACGTCTATTATACTTGGTGAGGATGTTTTAGATTAGACGAGTGACTGCTTAGTTCATGTATTGAGTCCTCGGATTGGGTGGTTTAGCCACTCCCCATATATTTTACCTCACTGTGACCTTCAGCCCCACTAAAACACGATGAAAAAGCCCCCCGATTATTGACAACCATTGCGACTTTTAGATAGCGCTGAGTAGGACGTAGGATGCTTTGAGATATTGACCTATATGCGAGTGATAGGAAGTTGACCATACACATTATATGAGTGATACACTTTACTATCCTTGAGAGTTTAACCTTCTAGTGTCTTTTACATAGAGTTAACACTTTCTTAAATAATAGAGTGTCGAGGCGTTTACTAGTTTGTAGTGTTTTGTGTTTTACAGTTGATGACTTAACTAGGTTTTTGATGAGATTTTGATATTAGTTGATGTTTTTGAGGGAAGTAAAGTTTTGAAAGAGTCTTGCCACGTCTTTACCTCTTGTTGTGTTTGTGTGTGTTTTTGTGATTTTTGTTTAGATGTTGTTCGCATTTGAGTCTTGCTTGGGGACAAGCAAAGATTCAAGTGTGGGGGTGTGATGAGTGCTTAAAACACTTATTACTTATGTCTATTTTATAGTTTGTTCTTAGTATTTTAGGTTGTTTTATTTTAGTTTTTGTTATCTTTGTCTTAATTTTCTTTATTTCATGTTTTTAGTCGTGTATTTTATTTCTCATTATGTTTTATGGTTTTAGGAGCTAATTCGAGGAAATGGATGACGACCGAGCTAGACGAGCGGATGCATGGACAAGAGGAGAGATGCGAAGGCATTAAGAGCAAAGCTGAGGACTTGGCGCACGCCAGAGATAGGTGGCGTACGCCAATGATGCACCATTAGCAAATGACTACAAGCAAAAACGACCAGACGCGAACGACCGAGCACTTGAGGATCGGGCACACGCCAGGAAGAGTTGGCGCACGCTAGACCAGACAGTGACACAGCCAGCCATTTGCCTCTTGAGTGGAAAATAGTGGAGGGGGCCATGCACTCGGGATTTTCGGCCTTTTTGTGACCTTGGCAGACCATTATGGTGTAGAGGTGGATAGTTGTTAGGATATTAAGCTAGTTTATATTTGTTTTGACTTTTGACTTTTGTTTTATGCTAATAATGAACATTAGTGTAGAATAGAGAAGTGTGTGAAAGAGAGAAGGAGGCAGCATGAACTTGGCCATCTTTTCTGTGAAGAACTTGAGGAAAAGCTGAGGATCACCTTGTAAAGCTTTCCTCTCTTGTACTCTTCGTTTTGTTAATTAATGCTAAGTATGTTCTTGTTTTTGATTATATTGTTCTTTGCAAGCATGTGTGAGTAGTTGATCTTTGAGTTTGGTGGCTTAAAGCCACTACTTAGTCACGATTTAGAGGGTTAAAAACATGATGAACATGTCAAACTAACGAACTTAATGCTATGCTAAACTTGCTTGATCACCAAGGCTAGAAGTTAGTTTAAACTTGAAACTGAGAGGAGATAGTTTAAATGGAAAGGTTAGTTAGATAGGTTGCTGGTTCGAGTTGCTAATACTCTTACTCAGTGATTTATTGTCCTTAAAGTGATGCATATAGTTGGTTCTTTGCTGTGCTTAGTTGGTTTTTGGGGTCGAGAGAATATCTTATCATTCTAAGCATGGTAAAGAAGCAATTTAGGCCTTTCTAGCACGAGAGTGTAGTTTGGTTGATTTAGAAACACTAGGACCATGTTATGTACTTAGTAAACCTTCTGAATTCGATGATTATTGTGGTTTTAAGTTCACTTTGCTCATTTGTGCAATATAAGTTGTTAAGAATCTGTTTTGAACACCAAACCTTCAAGTAACTAAATTAATAATTTGTTAGATTAGTAAACCAACCTAGAACGAAAGTTTCCATCAAACCACTTCGTAATTTGATCTTAGACAAGTTAATAAACCAAGTTGAAGCTTTAAACTAGGTCCTTGTGGGACGATTTTCCCTTACTTACTCATTTGTACAACTGTGCTAGAAAAACTGCTGTATTGGCACACGCCAAAAATAGGTGGCGTACGCCAACTTGGGCCTTCCGAGGCAAAAACTCTCACGCCAGAAGAGTTGGCGTACTCCAACTCTTCAAAAACGTAAAACCTGGCGCACGCTAGGAACTTTTGGCATACGCCAGGTCGTCCAGACAGACGACCTGTCGTTTAGAAAAGCAGCAGAAAACTTAAGGAAAAAAGCAAACCCTCTCGCCCGAGAGGATAAGGAACCAACCGCTAGGTCCGACCGTTGGTTATTTTACGTTGAACGGTTCTCGAACCATGTGGCTTAACTTGTCGACCATTGGAGGATTAGGTATAACTTTGTCGTATGAACTCCAATTTGGATGATTCTAAGTTGGGTAAGTTCGTAACACGTTAGTCTACGACTTTCGTATTTTGAGTTTTACGATTTGGATCCTTCGTCTTTGAAATACGAGCTAATTTTGGTGGGGTTCACAAATTGTAGGCTTAGTTTGTTGCATTTTGGTAGAAAAATCAAAACTTCCTCATATGGACTCCGAAACAAGTGATTCCAAAACGAGAAGATCCGTAAGACATAGAGCTACAACTTTTCTGATTTGACTTTTGCGAAATTCGGATTTTAGGGAGGGGGTACAGAACGTTAACTCAGCGGACGCTGGGCCACCCAAGAATGCCTTATTTCGGGAAGAGAAGAGATCCAGTGGATGCTGGGAAGCCAGCGGACGTTGGAACACCCAGGAAATGTCATTTTTCTGGACCTTTTGCCCCTCCAACTTAGTGAAACCTTATAAAACTTCCTACCAAAAATAGAAAGTCTCATCCATTCACTTTCCACAAAATATCTAGCCTTTAGGAGAGAAGAAGAAGGAGAAGGAGAAGGAGAAAAAGGAAGGAAAAACCTTGGTTTTGGAGATTGGTAAGTGATTTTTGGATTAAGGTTTATTAGAATTAAATGTAGATCTAAAGCTTACCATGGAGTGGGATTAAGCTTTAGTTAATTGAGCAACTTTTATGATTATGGATAATTTGGAGTTTTAAGTATTTAAGGATTGAATGGAGGATTTGATAATCATAGATGCTGATCTTGTCATTAATGATGAGATAGGAGGATTATTATGCATATTTTGGAGATTTGTGTAGGAATATGATTTTAGGGACTTTAGTGTAGGTTTATCCATTTTTCCATGAGTTTGAGAGGTTGAAGATTGATATAGGGTTGTTATATGATTTAGTTGATCGCATATTGGAATCCAAGCACCGAGAATCTTAAAGCGAAGAAAGGAGACCATTAGGAGCATTTGTGAAATTTGGTTAAGGTAGGGCGATATTATCCATAACCTCTGTTTTGGCTAACATTGTTTGTTATAAACTTGTGATATTAGTTGATATGATGATTATGTGATGATGTGATATATTGTGAATGTGAGTCTTTGATTTGTATGTGATTTGGTGATTTTTGGTTTATGCATGGTTTTGGAAATCATGAGTCTTTGGACTATGAAAATATGATGTGAGGTTACGAATTTGTGTATGGTATATGTGTGTCTATTTGTGAGATGGCAGACGATGAGGTCTACCCGTGTCAATCGGGGATGTTGACACATGTGCACATGTTTTGAGGATATATTGGATTTGTTATGATTATGATATGGCCGGCGGAGTTTGATTATGAAAGCGCTATAAGTTATGGTATCCTCGTGTTGTGAGAGGGAGTGACACATTCTAGACCTATCCGAAGTCCATCCATGTTTTGGCGTTCGCGATACCTATTCGGATCGGAACATACCTATGTGTATGATTATAAATTTGTTGTTCATTTACAATTAAATTACTTGTGTTGTGCTAAATGTTAATTTCGCACCAAATGTCTATGCATGAATTTGAGTCTATGTATGTGATTGGTTAGTTAATTATAGGTTAGTTTTAATATCCTCTACTAAATACTTCCAAGTACTTACCCCCTCCTCCACAGGTGACTGAAGTTAGAGAATTGCCTTGACGTCCGAAGAATTTGTTTGATAGATCGTGTGAACCCATTGTCTTCTTCCGGGTTTGAAGTCTTCGGATGGTATTTCTCTTTTGTGATCTAGTAGAGTCGCTCCGTTGTACACATTATGGGACCTTATGTTTGTATTTGGAATAATGTAAGAAAATTGTGATATATATGTATAATATGAAAATACGCTTCCGCATTTGTATAAACTTATGGTAATGCTTTTGCGATTTGATATATGTGTATGTACGAGGCTGGTAGGGTCGCGGCTCATTAGTTTAGGTAAGCATGACCCAGCGTCATGTCAGCGGCCCGGATTTGGGTCGTGACAGAGTTGGTATCAGAGCTATAGGTTTTCAAAGCTCTTAGTTTGTTAGAGCCTAGGATTCTTGAGTTGAATTATATGTTGTGTATAATGGAGCATAGGATTTGTCATGTCTTTGTCCTCTTTTGTGTGTCAGCCTTAGTGTGTCTAATTCTGACTCATTGATATAGGAAGATATGACGAGTACTCATAGTGATTCTGAAATGGCAAGAGGAAATAGTGAGAGCTCCCAAGGACGAAGGGAAGAAGTGGCATCTGAGATTTTGCCACAAGTTGGAGTTAATGGAGATGAGATTCCATTGCATGTTGCTAGTGTACTTGCGCCTGTGTTGGAAGGGCAAGGTAGCGACAATGTTGATCGGGTAATGATGGCAATGGAGAAATTTATTGCTACTCAGCAGATTCAAATTGAACAGAATGTGTTGACGGCTGCAAAAGATGACTCTTTGGGAGAGTTTCTAAGGTTGAGACCGTCAACATTCTCTGGTATGAAAGATGATCCTCAAGTCTTCATTGATGAGATGAAGAAGAGGAAGAGAATCCTGAGATGTAATGGGGTGAGAATGGTAGAACTCGCCTCATTTCAGTTGGTTGGTGAAGCTGGAGTATGGTTCCAGAATGAGGGATCATATGCTTGGATATGGGAAGAGTTTACCAAGGCATTTCTAGATAGGTTTCAGCCAGAGAGTTTGGAGGATGCTCGAGCTTTTGAGTTTGAGCGACTGGTGAAGACACCTGAGATGACAGTGGCTTAATATGATGAGAGGTTCAACTATCTTTCTCGCTATGCTGAGCACTTGGTTCCTTATGAGAAAAAGAAAGTTAAGAGGTTTATTCGTGGCCTTGATGACTCTATGTTCAAGGTTATGATGCCTCGTGACTTTGAGACTTATGCGGCCGCAGTAGATTGTGCTCGAACTTAGAGATGAGAGATAATGAACGTCGAGTAGCTCCGAGCCAGTCAAAGATTTAGAGATCATATGGACCGCCACAGAATAGTGTGAACCAAGGGTTCAGGCTGCAAGAGAGGTGGTCTGGTGGAAGTCTATGGCTTCTAGGGGTGGAGGACCCATCGGAAGGTTTGGAAGAGGAAATGACTTCCGTGGACAGAGATCTAGTCTAGGCCAGTCTAGCAACTTTAGGATGTGCCAGATCTGTGGGAAGCAACATCCGGGGGACTTTTGTTATAGGGGGACTGGAGCTTGCTTTAATTATGGTAAGGTAGGCCACCTAGCTCGAGATTGTCCTAAACCTGGACAGCGCAAACAAGTGATGAGCATGGTAGCCTCACAATCTGTGCAAGAGAATCTTCGTCCTCAAGTTCAGAGGGAAGCTGGTTCGAGGATTGAGGGAGTAAGGTCTGAAGGTAGAGGAAGTGGAGTGCAACCTCATGTTTATGCTCTGACAAGGGGAGATGCCGAGGCAAGCAACAATGTGGTCACAGGTACCCTTCCTGTTGGATCTTCTAATGCATGTGTGTTATTTTATTCGGGATCTACGCACTCATTTGTGTCATCCCAATATATGCAATTTTTGGATATATTGCCTACGTGCTTAGATGAATCTATGATAGTTGCTACGCCTTCGAGCGGTTATGTGAATATTCGTGAAGTTGTTAGATCATTCGTTATCTTAATTAGTGGCCACGAGTTATCGACTGATTTATATGTGTTAGATATGGAAGATTTTGACATAATAGTGGGGATGGATGTGTTATCCACTTATCATGCAGTAGTAGATTGCTTTGAGAAGCGAGTTACCTTCCGTCCGTTGGGGGAGTCAGAATTTGGATTTCAGAGAGAGCGAAAAATGACAACTGCTAAGTTGATCTCCTACCTTAAAGCTAGTAAATTTTTTGAGAAGGGATGTGTGAGTTATCTAGCTTGGGTAAAAGAAATTGGGAAAGATGAAATTTTGGTAGAAGATATTCTGGTAGTTATGGAATATCCAAATATATTTTTTGAAGATTTGTTAGGACTGCCTCCTGTGAGAGAGATAGAGTTCTGCATTGAGTTAGAACCTGGCACTGAGCCGATCTCTATACCGCTATATCATATGGCTCCGACTGAGATGAAAGAGTTCAGAGAGCAATTGCAGAATCTGTTAGATAAAGGTTATGTTCGGCCTAGTGTGTCTCCGTGGGGAGCACTAGTCCTATTTGTGAGGAAGAAGGATGGAACTTTGCGGTTATGCATAGATTACCGGAAGTTGAATAAGATGACTGTTAAGAATCGGTATCCACTTCCAAGGATTGATGATCTTTTTGATCAACTTCGGGGAGCTAAGTGGTTTTCCAAGATTGATTTGAGATAGGGATACTACCAGTTACGAATAAGAGAATCGGATATTCAGAAGACAGTATTTAAGGCTCGATATGGATATTATGAGTTTTTGGTCCTGTCGTTTGGTTTGACGAGTCTCCGGCTGTATTCATGGATATGATGAATCGGACATTCAAACATTTCTTGGATCAGTTTTTGGTCATCTTCATTAATGACATTCTGATATACTCAACGAGTCAGGAGGAGCATGAAAAGCATCTTAGATTGGTGTTGCAGAAGTTGTGAGAGAAAGAGCTTTATGTTAAGCTCTCGAAATGCGAGTTTTGGCTTCAGAGTGTAGCCTTCCTAGGACATGTGGTGTCCAAAGATGGAGTTTTGGTGGATTCAAATAAGATAGAGGTTGTGATAAGTTGGACTACTCTAACGAATGTGACAGAGATTCGTAGCTTTCTGGGTTTAGCAGGTTATTATCGATGATTTGTCAAAGACTTCTCTACTTTGGCATCACCATTAACCCGGCTAACTCAGAAGAATGCGAAGTATGAATGGTCGGAGAAGTGTGAAGAAAGTTTCTGGGAGTTAAAGGATCGGTTGACACATGCACCTGTGTTAGTTCTACCTTCGGGTATAGGAGGGTATTCAGTTTATTGTGATGCATCAAGAGTTGGATTGGGATGTGTTCTGATGCAGCATAAGAATGTTATCGCTTATGCTTCTAGACAATTGAAGAAGCATGAAGAGAATTATCCAGTACATGATTTAGAATTGGCAGCAGTTGTGTTTGCCTTAAAGATCTGGAGGTATTATCTGTATGGTGAGAAGTTTAAGATCTTTACGGATCATAAGAGTCTCAAGTCTATCTTCGAGCAACGAGATTTGAACTTACGACAAAGGAGATGGATAGAGTTACTCAAGGATTATGATTGCACCATCAACTATCATCCAGGAAAAGCTAATGTGGTAGCTGATGCTTTGAGTCGAAAATCTGTAGTTCAGCCAAGATTTTGGCCGAGATGCATATGAGACCTGTCTTGCGAGGACGAGTCGTAGGTTTGCAAAAGGAAGATCCAGAAGTGATCGAGATGATGAGAAAAGTGGAACTAGGTGAGTTACCTAAGTTTCGACTAGATGATGGTGTGTTATATTATAGACTCCGAGTGATTGTTCCAGATGTCGGAGAATTGAGGAAGGAGCTATTAGCTCAAGCACACGAAGCTGTGTACAGTATGCATCCGGGATCTACGAAGATGTATCATAATTTGAGAGGTAATTATTGGTGGAAAGGCATGAAGCAAGACATCGCAACATTCGTCTCCAAGTGTTTGACCTGTCAACAGGTGAAAGCAGAACATCAACGACCTTCGGGATTATTGCAACCATTGGAGATTCCGATGTGGAAATGGGAACGGATTACGATGGATTTGTTGGTTGGACTTTCGACAACTTCTCGAGGATATGACAGCGTATAGGTCATCGTAGATCGATTGACTAAGTCAGCACATTTCTTGCCGATTAAGATTACCTACGATGCGAGTAGGTTCGCTCAAATCTTTATCGATGAGATCATTCGGTTGCATGGCACACTGATTTTAATCGTCTCCGATCGCGGAACGCATTTCACGTCGCGATTCTGGAGAAAATTTCAGGAGGCTATGGGAACTCAATTAGATTTGAGTACGGCCTTTCATCCTCAGACGGATGGTCAGTTTGAGCGAGTCATTCAGATTCTGGAGGATATGATGCGAACTTGCACCATCAATTTCGGAGGGAGTTGGGATCAGTATCTGCCATTGATGGAGTTTGCGTACAACAATAGCTATCAGTTGAGCATTGAAATAGCTCCGTATGAAGCTTTGTATGGGAGAAAGTGTAGATCTCCATTGTGTTAGAACGAAGTTGGTGAGAAACAACTTTTGGGAAGTGATTTGGTGCAAGAGACTAATGAGAAGATTCAATTGATCCGACGACGATTAGAGTCAGTTCAAAGTTGGCAAAAGTCTTACGCGGATAAGAGGCGAAAAGACATCAAGTTCGAAGTGGGATGGCAAGTTTTCCTAAAAGTGTCGCCCATGAAGGGGACCATGAGATTCAAAAGAAAAGGAAAGCTAAGTCCTCGATATGTTGGTCCATTTGAGATTCTAGAAAGAGTCGGACCAGTTGCTTATCGGTTGGCTTTGCCACCATCTATGTTGCATGTTCATCCAGTTTTCTACATCTCTATGCTTAGACGGTATCTACATGATCCTACACATGTTTTGGAATCGCCAGTGATGGAGATTAATGGAGATTTGATATATCAAGAGGATCCTGTCAGGATTTTGGATCATAAGGTCAAGAAGCTTCGAAACAGAGAGATTCCGATGATCAAGATTATGTGGGCTAATCGCACTTTAGCCGAAGCGACTTGGGAGGTGAAGGAGGAGATGAAGACCAAGTTTCCTCACCTCTTCGAATGACAAGTAAGTCACTATTTGTTAGGCAAATTTGGGGACCAAATTTTATTCGGGAGACTGTCACGATCCTCGTTAAATTTGTCTTGGTCGTGACCGCTAGGTCCGACCATTGGTTATTTTACGTTGAACGGTTTTCGAACCGTGTGGCTTAACTCGTCGACCGTTGGTGGATTAGGTATAACTTTGTCGTATGAACTCCAATTTGGATGATTCTAAGTTGGGTAAGTTCGTAACATGTTAGTCTATGACTTTTGTATATTTGAGTTTTGCGATTTGGATCCTTCGTCTTTGAGTTACGAGCTAATTTCGGTGGGGTTCACGAATGGTAGGCTTAGTTCGTTGTATTTTGGTAGAAAAATCATAACTTCCTCACACGGACTCCGAATCGAGTGATTCCAAAACGAGAAGATCCGTAAGACATAGAGCTACAACATTGCTGATTTGTGTTTTGCGAAATTCGGATTTTAGGGAGGGGGTACAGAACGTTAACCCAGCGGACGCTGGGCCACCTGAGAATACCTTATTTCGGGCAGAGAAGAGACCCAGCGGACGTTGGGAAGCCAGCGGACACTGGAACACCCGGAAAATGTCATTTTTCTGGACCTTTTGCCCCTCCAACTTGGTGAAACCTTATAAAACTTCCTACCAAAAATAGAAAGTCTCATCCATTCACTTTCCATAAAATATCTAGCCTTTAGGAGAGAAGAAGAAGGAGAAGGAGAAGGAGAAAAAGGAAGGAAAAACCTTGGTTTTGGAGATTGGTAAGTGATTTTTGGATTAAGGTTTATTAGAATTAAATGTAGATCTAAAGCTTACCTTGGAGTGGGTTTAAGCTTGAGTTAATTGAGCAACTTTTATGATTATGGATAATTTGAAGTTTTAAGTATTTAAGGATTGAATGGAGGATTTGATAATCATAGATGCTGATCTAGTCATTAATGATGAGATAGGAGGATTATTATGCATATTTTGGAGATTTGTGTAGGAATATGATTTTAGGGACTTTAGTGTAGGTTTATCCATTTTTCCATGAGTTTGAGAGGTTGAAGATTGATATAGGGTTGTTATATGATTTAGTTGATCGCATATTGGAATCCAAGCACCGAGAATCTTAAAGCGAAGAAAGGAGACCATTAGGAGCATTTGTGAAATTTGGTTAAGGTAGAGCGATATTATCCCTAACCTCTGTTTTGGCTAACATTGTTTGTTATAAACTTGTGATGTTGGTTGATATGATGATTATGTGATGATGTGATATATTGTGAATATGAGTCTTTGATTTGTATGCGATTTGGTGATTTTTGGTTTATGCATGGTTTTAGAAATCATGAGTCTTTGGACTATGAAAATATGATGTGAGGTTACGAATTTGTGTATGGTATATGTGTGTCTATTTGTGAGATGGCAGACGATGAGGTCTACCCGTGTCAACCGGGGATGTTGACACATGTGCACATATTTTGAGGATACATTGGATTTGTTATGATTATGATATGGCCAGCAGAGTTTGATTATGAAAGCGCTATAAGTTATGGTATCCTCGTGTTGTGAGAGGGAGTGACACATTCTAGACCTATCTGAAGTCCATCCATGTTTTGGTGTTCGCGATACCTATTCGGATCGGAACATGCCTATGTGTATGATTATAAATTTGTTGTTCATTTACAATTAAATTACTTGTGTTGTGCTAAATGTTAATTTCACACCAAATGTCTATGCATGAATTTGAGTCTATGTATGTGATTGGTTAGTTAATTATAGGTTATTTTTAATATCCTCTACTAAGTACTTCCAAGTACTTACCCCCTCCTCCACAGGTGACTGAAGTTAGAGAATTGCCTTGACGTCCGAAGAATTTGTTTGATAGATCGTGTGAACCCATTGTCTTCTTCCGGGTTTGAAGTCTTTGGATGGTATTTCTCTTTTGTGATCTAGTAGAGTCACTCCGTTGTACACATTGTGGGACCTTATGTTTGTATTTGGAATAATGTAAGAAAATTGTGATATATATGTATAATATGAAATTACGCTTCTACATTTGTATAAACTTATGGTAAAGCTTTTGCGATTTGATATGTGTGTATGTACGAGGCTGGTTGGGTCACGGCTCATTAGTTTAGGTGAGAGTGACCCAGCGCCATGTTAGCGGCCCGGATTTGGGTTGTGACAGATACCTTGTATGTGGCCATGGTTTAGAGGTGTTAAAATGCTTAGGAATATGTTCTTATTAACATGCTAATTACCATAATTTGACTTGCTTGATCACCAAGCCTTTGTACTTAGTTAAATCTTGAGACCGATAAGAGATAGGTTTGATGGAGAGGTTAGTTTGATGATGTGTTGCTTTGTTAGAAGAGAAATCTTCCTTGGTTGCCTGTTGTTCACTGAGTTAAGCAAATAGTTGGTGCTTAGCTAGATTAGATGGTTGGTGGGGGCGAAAACACATATCTATCCATTCTAAGCTTAGCTAAGGATTGATTTAGACTTATCTAGCGCAAAAGTGTAGATTGGTTGCTTTAGAAACACTCGGACCATATCACGTACTCAAAATACCCCCTGAATCACTTGGTTATGTTGGTTTTTAAGGTACCTTACTCATTTTAGTGTTCTAAGTTGTTTAAACTTTTTTCTTAGTTAACTAGATAAACCTTTAGTTTGTTTAGACTTTAGATCGTGTGTTCAACAAACCAAACTTCATAATCTGATCCTAGACTAGTTAGTAAACCAAAGAGTAGGCCTATAAACTCAGTCCTTGTGGGATGACAATCCTGTACTTACTCATTATTGCAATTCACTGCAACTCTGCATATATATTGGCGCACGCTTGCTCGTTCCAGGTGTAGTTGGCACACACAGGAGCTTCGGTTGGTCGAAGGTTGGCGTGCGCCAAATAGACCAAATGGATGACCGATCGTCTGGTGTTCAGTAGAATTAAGGTATAACATATAGCAAATCATCAATTGGCACCATTGCCAGGGATTAAGAGATAGACGCTCAATTCGCTTTACGAACTTGGATTATGATATTTTTATTTACTTTTTAACCAAGTAACTTGTCTTGCTTGACAAGTTACATGTATACCCTTAACCCGTTCCACCAAAAATTCTCTGTTGGAAATTGAAGTGGATATAGCACGGTTAGAAAGGTCATTGCGGAAGGAGAGATGAGAGAAAGAAAAAATGAACCAAAGGCAACAGGGTCAAGGGGCTGGAGTTTCTACCCCTCGACCTTCTCTAATGGACCATGGAAGACCAATATATGAAGGAGCTTTAACGAGAATACAACGGCGAGCAGTTGAAGCCAATCATTTCGAAATTAAGCCAACCGTAATTCATATGCTTTAAGCTTCGAGTCAGTTCTTTGGATTGCCTAATGAAGACCCAAATGAACATCTGGGAAACTTCATGGAAGCAGCTGATAACTTTAAGTATCCTGAAGCATCTAATGATGCTATAAAGATCAGAATATTTCCATATACTTTAAGGGACAAGGCTAAACTTTGGTATAAGCAACTCAAAGGTACTCCAATAACCACATGGGAGCAATTGGCAAATGCTTTTCTTGACAAATATTTTCCATACTTAAAGACTAACAAGATCGTTAAGGAGATTACCAACTTCGAATAATATGAAGGAGAATCTTTGAGTAAAACTTGGGAGAAATTTAAGGATTTGCAATGAAAATGCTTGCACCATGGCTTGTCTAAGGAGTCTCTGCTTAAGACTTTTTATTTCAGCCTTTTTCCAACAACAATGGGTACTTTTGATTCAGCCTCTAATGGAAATTTCCTGAGAAAGGAAAGGGGTGAAGCCTACCATATTCTGGAAGAGTTGGCAGCAACAAACATGATAATCACCAATGAGAGAAAAAAATAACCCATCAGAGAGTTAAGGTAGGTAACTGAGCAAAGTGAGAGAAGAGGAATGATTGAACTTGATGCTTCCTCGTCTTTTCAAGCTCAATAAGATTTAATGGCAAAGTAGTTGCATGATTTGACCATAAACAAAGTTGATGCTGTTGTTGTACAACAAAATTGCGAAGCTTGTGGCAACATTAGCCACGAGATTAGTCAATGTGTCATGATGAACCAACCTACAGAGCAGGTCAATTTTGTTAGTGGTCAAGGACAAGGAGGAAACCGAATGGTAAACAACCCATATTCCTCGACATATAATCCTAGATGGAGAAATCATCCTAACTTCTCATGGAAAGAAAGAAACAATGATGACAGTATGACAATCGTTCCTGATAAAAGATTGCCTTTACGTGTCCCACAACAAGGACCACCACCTAGTTTTCAACCATGTGGATTTTTAGGAGAACGAAAGGGAGCCCTAGAGGAGAGATTTGACAAGGTGAAGAAGTTCATCCAACAAACTGGAGAATCATCCAACAACCAAAGCCAAATATTAAAGGCATTAGCAGCCCAAAAAGCAAGGCAGAACAATTTGGAATAATTTCTAAAAGGGCAAGCGACTGCCATACGCAACATGGAAGTACAACTTGGGGAAATTGCAAAGACAAATGCTCAAAGAGCATCTGGCTCTCTCCCAAGTTCTACCAAAGCAAATCTTTGAGGCCAAGTTAATGCAATTTCTTTGAGAAGTGGTAAGGAATTAGCGTCTCAAGCAGTTAATGAGAAAGCTAAGAAAAGTGAACTAGTTAACCCCAACCAAGATAAGGGTGAAGAAGTTCTAAAAGACAAGGGTGAAGAAGTTTTGAATCAGAAAGTCTCGCAAGAAGAAGTTGTGGAGGAAGAAGAAGTGTATGTACCACCATCACCAATGGTCCCCGTTCTATTGTATCCTCAGAGGGTAAAGAGAAAGTTGGGAATGGATGATAAATTTCTCTATTTCATGGAGAAAATGAAGAACGCTCAAATAAGTGTCTCTTTCCTGGAGATGCTAGATTAAGTTCCACATTATGCCAAGTTTCTAAAGGAACTCGTCACTAAGAAGAGGAAGTAGAAAGACGGAGAGACGATTGCCCTCATGGCAGATTATAGCTCTCTAATCTCAAAGAATCTTTTTAAGAAGCTACAAGATCCGAAGAGTTTTACAATTCCCTATTTTATTGGTAAAACCGAGTTTCTAAAATGTCTGTGTGATTTAGGCACAAGTATCAACTTGATGCCTTTGTCTATATTTCAAAAACTAGGTTTGTGTGAAGTTAAGCCAACTTCAATGCTTCTCCAATTGGCAGACCAAACTATTAAGAAGCCATTTGGTGTGGTTGAGGATGTCCTGGTGAAGATTGACAAGTTCATCTTTCCAGTTAACTTTGTAGCTCTGGATTTCTCTGAGGACAAGAACTGTCCACTGATTTACGGTAGACCCTTCCTCAACATAGCATATGCATTGATAGATGTGCATAATGGTAAATTGGTACTCCAAATTGGAGATGAGAAGGTTGAGTTTAACATGACAAGTGTTATGTGCCATCTTCTTGATAAAGGGATGTGCATGAAAATTGATATTGTAGATGAGTGTCCTCGAGTTCTACAAGGAAAATATCTCTAGAATTGAGGATAAAGAACAAGAGAAAGAAGAGGAGGATATTGTGGAAGAAGTAAATGAGGAAGTTGACAAGAAAGGTCTATTTGAGGAGCTCGAACTTCATTTGAAATATCGGATTCCACCATCAATTTTGAAGGCTCCATGCTTAGAATTAAAAGAGCTACCCTCGTATCTGAGATATGCATTCTTAATAGATGGAGGGAGGTTACCGATTATTATATCAAACAAGCTCACTAAGGAGGAAGAAGAGAAAGTGCTCACAGTTGTGAATAAACGGATTAAGGCCATTACTTGGAAAATATCTGATATCAAGGGAATAAGCCCAGAAATTATGATGCACCATATTCACAGGGAGGATGGAGCAAGGCCAAGAGTAGACCGACAAAGGAGACTTAATCCTAACATGAAGGAGGTTGTTAAGAAGAAAGTGAAAAAGCTCCTAGAGGCCAGAATTATTTATCCGATGTCAGATAGTGAGTGGGTTAGCCTAATCCATTATGTTCCCAAGAAAGGGAGAATGACAGTTGTGATCAATGAGGAAGGGGAGCTCGTTCTAACAAGAACTGTGACCGGATGTAGAGTGTGCTTTGATTATTATAAATTGAATGATGCTATACAAAAAGATCATTTCCTACTTCCATTCATTGGTCAAATGTTGGAAACGATATCAGGGTATTCTTATTATTACTTTTTGGATGGGTAATCAGGGTACAACAAAATTGCAATATACCCCTGAGATTAAGAGAAGACATCTTTCACCTATCCCTTTGGTATTTTTGCATATCGTAGAATTCCTTTTGGATTAAGTTGTGCCCCAGCAATATTCTAACATTGCATGGAGTATATCTTCTGGGAGATGACTGAGAAGATTATAGAAATCTTCATGGATAACTTCTTTGTTTTCAGAGACTCATTTGATCATTGTCTTGACCATCTAGACAAAGTATTAGAGAGATATGAGGAAAGGAATCTTGTGTTCAACTGGGAAAAGTACCATTTTATGGTAGATGAAGGGATAGTCCTTGGGCACAAGATTTCTAGAGCTGAAATGAAAGTTGATAGAGCTAAGACAGAGACAATAGAGAAGATGGATGCACCAACCACAGTTAAAGAAGTTAGAGCATTTCTGGGTCATGCCGGATTTTACAAAAGATTCATCAAGAACTTCTCTCTAATTGCTAAGCCTCTAACAAATTTGCTGGTTAATGATGTATCATTCAACTTTGATGAGCACTATCTTAGGGATTTGATGCTTTAAAGAAAGCTCTTATCACAGCTCTCGTAATTTCATCACTGGACTAGAAGCTTCCATTCAAATTGATGTGTGACGCAAGTGATCTCACTTTGGATTGTGTACTGGGATAAAAGAAAGAGGGAAAGCTCCACGTCATCTACTGCGCAAGTAGAGTACTGGCAGGAGCTCAACTCAATTATATAACCACAGAGAAGGAGATGCTTGCAGTTGCTTATGCGTGTGACAAATTCATGCCATACTTGCTTGGTTCGAAAGTTATAATTTATACTTATCATGCAGCTTTGAGATATCTATTCTCAAAGCAAGATGCCAAGTCTCGCTTGATGTGCTGGATTTTGTTACTCCAAGAATTTGACTTGTCTATTAAGGATAAGAAAGCAATAGAAAATGTTGTTACAGATTATCTCTCTAGGCTAGAGAAAAGTGACGGGATGGAAATTGAAGGGAATATTCAAGAAGAGTTTCCGGATGAAACTCTAATGACAATGAGTAGAGTAGAAGCTCCTTGGTATACAGATTATGCCAATTTTTTAGTTGGAGGAATTATTCCTAAAGATCTGAGTTATTCCCAAAGGAAGAAATTTCTACGGGATGTTTAGATGTATGTGTGGGATGATTCGTACCTTTTCAAGAGGTGCAGTGATGGGGTTCTTCAACGTTGCATTGCCAGTTGAGAAGTAGCAAATATTCTAGAGCAATGCCACAACACTCCATACTCAGATCATTATGGAGCAACTAGAACAACATCACGAGTCTTTGAATGTAGATGCTATTGGCTTTTCATCTTCAAGGATGCACCTAGTTATGTTGAGCAATGTGACCACTGCCAAAGAATGGGAAATATCTCAAAGAAGAATCATAAGCCTTCATCTAGAATTTTAGAGATTGAGCTCTTTGATGTTTAGGGATTGGACTTCATGGGACCTTTCCCCACATCATATGGCAACAAGTATATCTTGGTAGGAGTAGACTATGTTTCAAAGTGGGTAGAAGTTTTGGCATCACCGACAAATGATGCTAAGTAGATATCTGATTTCTTAAGAAGCTCTTCTCAAGATTTGGAGTGCCGCGAGCAATAATCAGCGATGGTGAGTCACACTTCTGCAACAAGCAATTTGAGGTCCTACTACAGAGATATGGGGTAACGCACAAGGTGGCAACACCTTATCATCTCCAAACTAGCGAACATGTTGAGCTTTCAAATCGAGAGCTCAAGAAAATCTTGGAAAAGATGGTCAGTATAGCAAGGAAGGATTGGTCGAACAAGCTTGATAATGCCTTATAGGTTAATCGAATGGCATTCAAAATACCTATAGGAATGTCACCTTATAGGCTTGTTTATGGCAAAGCATGCCATCTTCCAATGGAGCTTGAGCATCATGCATTTTGGGCAATTAAAACCCTTAATTACGATTACAAAAAAGATGGAGAGCGCAGAATTCTCCAACTTAAAGAGTTGGATGAAATGCGGGACTTGGCATTCGAGAACTCAAGACTCTACAAGGAAAAGACCAAGAGAAGACATGATGCCCACATAATCAAGAAAGATTTCAAGGAGGGGCAGCATGTTCTTCTCTACAATTCACGACTAAGACTCTTCCCAGGGAAGCTCAAATCTAAGTGGAGCAACCCATACCAGATTGTCAAAGTGTTCCTTTTTGGGACACTTGATTTGCAAGATAGCAATGGGGTAGTCTTTAGAGTCAATGACCAACAATGCAAAATCTACATTGGATGAGGCGATATTAATCAAGATACGGAGGTGCAATCAGTTAATATGCCATCCAGTGCATGAACAATTGGAACAAATCAGTCTAATGCCTCTTTTACCTTCAGAGAATAAAGAATATGATGTTTTATGTTAAGTATATTTGTTTAGTGAGTTTCTTAGTTTAAAAAAATCCCGATAGATGTTTGTCTTATCATTTTTCACCGAGCATAAGAGACACTGAGAATTGAGTAATGAGATGAAAACTTCTTGAGACACTCTAGAAGAACATCAAAGAATGCCTAGAAGAGGAGGATGAAGAGATTTGAACTTTGTCCCAAGTGTGGAAAGTTAGAACATGACAGAGATTATAGCAAGAATAGCACTAACTCGTAAAATGAGCATACTGTGCTACTACGTCATAACCCTATTAGGCTTAAAGCCAAAAAGATTGCACGGAGAGGTAGTTCATCATGGTACACCATTTGTGAGTTGTGTGAATTAAAAATGTCGAAATTGCATCTGTGACCCCTATGGATGGGGCATCTGGTTTTCAAGCTTTCCAAGAACGTAGCATACATAAAAGCCAAAAAAATTAGATTAGCATTTTTTTTGTTTCTTATGTTTGATCTTTTAGTTTTTGTGTTTGTATCAAGTGTGAAGTTTTTGCGATTTGTACAAAGTTGGCACATGCCAATGGACCTGGCGTATGCCAATGTGACTGGCGTACGCCTGGTATGAAAAACATTGAGGGGTTGGCTCACACAAATGGACCTGGCGCACGCAAGGTTCTGGCAGAACAAAATATAACTCTCTTGGGCAGGCTCCATTCTTCACAAATTTTCAAATCTAAAAGTTCCCGCTACCAGAAACTTCTATTCCGAACAAACCCAACCTTCCTTGACCTTTTCTCCATGATACCCAACATTTGAAACACAATTTCGATGGCAGACGGAGAAGGATCTAGCCATGTAACCCGAAGAAACCATGGATAATGCCCGCAGAGGAATTCACCACCAAACGGCCCACTCCCTGACATCCGCGACTAGTACAATGCTCCCTTCGCAATCTTTCACGATTGGGAGGGAGAAAGGTATCAAAGACTCTGTACTATCACTACTTTGAGTCACTTTAAGATTAATTAGGATGAGATACGATAATAAGGGGTAGTTGATCAGTTGAGAAAGGATGTGAGGCAGATAGGTTGGAGGTATTTTGCTGAGCATTGCATTTTGGCTAAGCTGGAGCCTCTTTAGAGTTTTATTGCACGTTGCAAGTTGCACACAATAGGCATTCATTCACAGCATGTCTATTTGACACTAATTTTAGCATGGATGAAGACCAATTCAACAGGCTCTTCCAGCTTAAGTCTAGAGGAGGGGCACTTAACTTCACACCTATTGATCTTGCCCATACTGAATGGCAAGAAATCATAGATTTTGATCGATATGAGTCGGGGAAGGTGCCTAGTGCCCTTATTAGGGAACCATACCTAGGCATCTTCCATCGCTTTATGACTCTGACCTTTAGTGGTCAATTTGAGGAGTCTAAAGTGTTCTACTTGCAGCTCTATGCCATTTACTACTTACGCCATAATGTGCCTTTTAGTACATATGATATGGTCATAGACTATTTTGTGCGTATGATTACTAATAGACCAAAGACTATGTACTTAGGCTATATTATCTCCCGCATTGCACATCACTTTTTTTTCGAGAGATTTGCAGAATTTCAGGGGACTACAGTCAGGCCAGTGCCAAAGCTCCACTTAAGCAAGTTGATCGAAAAGATGATAGTAGACAGCAAGGAGATATACGTCTACAAGCCATGGGAGAGGCGTAAGGTAGTTTAGGATCACCTTATGGCAGTAGGGTAGATGCCAAACCAAAGAGAGGAGGAGCAAGAACAATAGAACCCAGGCCATCATGATGATGCAGGACTGAGCCATCGGGTACCTGAGCCACAAGTAGAGATGCAGCACTTATGTGACTAGTTTGTTATGATACAGGTACAACTACAGGGTTACGGAGAGCAACTGCATGGTTATGGTATGTAACTATAAGACTATGCAGTTAGCAATAGAGCCAGGTGGGACTGCTAGTATGAGTACAATGCTCGCATGGAGGCTGAGTTTTGAGTTTAGAGAGAGGAGTAGAGGGCGTTCTACGCCGATCAAAGAGCTCACATGGCGTACCAGTAGGAGCATTGCGAGCAGCAGCGAGCACACGCTAAGTGGATGCACACCTGGGTGGAGAACTTTGGTAGCAGCTTCATATTCCCACCAACTCCTCCAGAAAAATGACAGGGAGCTCCTTTTTCCTTTTTCTTTGTTAAACTTTCTTAATTTACTTTATTTGTTTTCTTTGTTTATTTACTTTTATGTCTTTTGATTATGTTTTTGAGTTTGTGTGCATGTAACTCATTTAATGTTTGTATTGTGTTACTACAAGGGGATCCTATTAGGCTTGAAGCTGAAAAGGTCACAAGGAAAGATAGTTTACATGACACGCTATTAGTGAGTTAATGTGTTGCATGTTTATTTATATCTTTGCATGTTTTAGATACCTTGAGGACAATGTGTCATTCAAGTGTAGGGGAGGGTTCCTTCTAGGAATCTTCCTTTTTATTTAGGTTGTGTAGTATGTTTAGCATGTTAGGTTGTTTTGTTTAGGTTTAGACTTGACATGAATTTTTAAAAAAATTGACCCCCCTAAAAAATTTTTAACTTGTGTTAGAATTTTATCACCCTTAGTTAGTGATTTAATTCGAATACAAAGCCTATGGACTGTAGTAATCTCGCACTCTGTTGTTTAGACTAGTGATCTCACTATGTAGACTAGACTAGAGGGCTGTTGAATGCACCTTGTGAGTATTTGAACGCGACCAAAGAGGCACCAGTCTCTATATTTTTTTATGAGATGCATACTAAAGTTAGTTGATCAAGGTATCCTACTAGTACTTATCATAGTCTAGGTTGTGTGGAAGTTAGTGAAAAGACGGGGGCATTCTTTGACATTCAAGCCTAGAGCCTTAGAGACAAAATCCCTTACATATCCATTGTTTTAACCCATGAAGCCTAGCCTTTTCTTGATCTTAGATGAGGATGCCAACTATGGTTTTGGAAGACCTTTCCTCAACACCACACATGCATTGGTGGATGTTCACGATGGAAAATTGGTACTCCGGGTAGGGGAGGAGAAAGTAGAATTCACAATAACCAAGGTCATGCGCCATCCTTTAGATGAAGGCACATGTATGAAGATAGATGTTTTGGATGAGTGTGTCCGTAAAGTGGAGAAGGAGATCCTCTCAAGCATTGAGGATGTTTATGATGATGTAATTCCCAAGGAAGAAGAGGGGAATTTAGAAGATTTTGAGGAGGAAGTTGATAACAAGGTCCTCATGAGGGAGATGGAACTTAATTTGAAATATCGGACTCCACCTTCTATAATCAAGGCTCCTCTTTTGTAGTTGAAAGAGCTACCCTCTTATTTGAGGTATGCTTTCTTGAAAGAAGAAAGGAAACCACCAATTATCATTTCCAACAAACTCTCGAAGGAGGAAGAGGATAAGATGCTCAAGATCGTAAATAAGCGGATAATTGCCATGGCTTGGCAAATATCTAATATTAAAGGGATTAGTCCTAAGATAGTGATGCATCATATCCATATGGAAGAAGGAGCAAAGCCAAGGGTGGACCGACAAAGGAGATTAAACCCAAATATGAAAGAAGTGGTGAAGAAGGAGGTGATTAAGCTCCTTGAGGCAGGAATCATTTATCCAATATCGGATAATGAATGGGTGAGCTCAATACATTGTATTCCAAAGAAAGGGGGGATGACGGTTGTGATTAACAAAGAGGGTGAGCTCATTTCCACGAGAACAGTGACTGGATGGTGAGTATGTGTTGACTATCGGAAATTGAATGATGCAACACGCAAGGATCATTTTCCTCTCCCATTCATTGATCAAATGTTGGAGAGAATTGCTGGATATTCCCATTATTGTTTCCTTGATGGATATTCTGGTTATAACCAAATTGCGATTTACCCAAGGGATCAAGAGAAGACTTCCTTCACTTGTCCTTTTGGTATTTTTTCATATCGACGAATGCCGTTTGGATTTTGTTGTGCTCCAGTGATATTCCAACGATGCATGGAAGCAATATTTTGGGGAATAAATGAAAGGATTATGGAGATCTTTATGGACGATTTCTTGGTGTTTGGAGATTCATTTGATAACTGTTTGGAAAATCTGGATAGAGTTATGGAGAGATGTGAAGAAAAGAACCTTGTTCTCAATTGGGAGAAATGTCATTTCATGGTAGATGAGGGCATTGTTCTTGGACATAAGATATCCAAAGTTGGTATGGAAGTTGATAGAGCAAAGACGGAAGCTATAGAGAAGATGGCCGTACCAATTTCAGTTAGAGGAGTGAGAGCTTTTCTTAGACATGCGAGATTTTACCAACGATTTATCAAAGATTTCTCTCTTATAGCAAAGCCGCTTACTAACTTGCTAGTGAAGGAAGTACCTTTCAACTTTGATGAGCCTTGTCTTAAGGCATTTGCTTTGTTGAAGAAAGCTCTTGTCAAAACTCCGGTGATTTCATCTCCGGATTGGAATTTACCATTTGAGTTGATGTGTGATGCAAGTGACATTGCTTTAGGATGTGTGCTTGGTCAAAAGAAGGATGGGAAGCTTCATGTGATTTACTACGCTAGTTGGGTCTTAGCGGGTGCTCAACTCAATTATACGACAACTGAGAAGGAGTTATTGGCGGTGGTCTATGCTTGTGATAAATTTTGTCCATACTTGCTTGGATCAAAGATGATCATTTACACTGACCATGCTGCCTTGAAGTATTTATTCTCTAAACAAGATGCTAAGCCTAGGCTTATGCGATGGATTTTATTGCTACAAGAATTTGACTTGTCCATCAAGGATAAAAAAGGATCAGAGAATGTAGTAGCAGATCATCTATCTCGCATTAAGAAGAGTGATGGAATGGAGACGCATGGACAAATTCATGAAGAGTTCTCGGATGAAACTTTGATGTCATTAAACAAGATGGATGTTCCTTGGTTTGCTAACATTGCTAACTACTTGGTAGGAGGAATTATTCCAAATGACTTGAGCTATCCTCAATGGAAAAAACTTCAATGGAATGCCCAATTCTACATTTGGGATGATACTTATCTATTCAAGCGGTGCAATGATGGATTGCTTAGACGGTGTATTGCCGATGATGAAGTAGGAAACATTTTAGCACAATGTCATAACACCCCATATTTAGGTCACTATGGAATGACGAGAATGGCATCAAGAGTCTTTGAATGTGGGTTTTATTGGCCCAATATTTTTAGTGATGCTTGGACATTTGTTGCTCAATGTGATCGATATCAAAGAACTGGGAATATTTCCAAGAGGGATGAGATGCCACAATCTGGAATCCTTGAAGTTGAACTCTTTGATGTTTGGGGTTTAGACTTTATAGGACCATTTCCAACCTCCTATAGAAACAAGTACATTTTGGTAGGCGTTGATTATGTGTCTAAGTGGGTTGAGGCTTGGGCTTCCCCGATGAATGATGCTAAGGTAGTGATTTGCTTTATCAAAAATCTCTTTTCGAGGTTTAGCGTACCAAGAGCAATCATTAGTGATGGAGGTTTGCATTTATGCAACCGACCATTTGAAGTTTTATTAAAACGGTATGGGGTGACTCACAAAGTTGCTACACCCTATCACCCTCAAACAAGTGGTCAGGTAGAACTCTCAAATCGGGAACTTAAGAAAATTCTTGAGAAGACAGTGGGAGGAGCGAGAAAAGATTGGGCAAACAAACTTGATGATGCCTTGTGGGCATATAGGACGGCATTTCGAACACCTATTGGTATGTCGCCATACAAGCTTGTTTATAGAAAGGCATGTCACCTTTCGGTTGAACTTGAACACCATGCATTTTGGGCAATTAAGACCCTTAACTATGATTATAAAAAGGCTGGTGAGAGACGGGTGCTCCAACTAGAAGAGTTGGATGAAATTAGAGACATGGCATTTCAAAGTGCGCGCCTCTACAAAGAGAGTTCAAAGAAGAGGCATGATGCTCATATTGTAAAGAAAGAGTTTAAAGAGAGACAATAGATTCTTCTTTATAATTCTCATTTGAGACTATTCCCGGACAAACTCAAGTCCAAGTGGAGCGGTCCATTCAAAGTTGTGAATGTTTTCCCATTTGGAGCACTTGACTTGGAAGGAAGAGATGGAGAATTGTTTAAGGTGAATGGCCAAAGGTGTAAGATTTACCTTGGTGGCAAAGTTGACCGGCATTCGGAGGTACAAGCCATTACTTCCTCCAAAAGCAATTGAGAATTTGAAAGCATGTTAGTGTATATAGTAGATAATTTTTAGTTTTTAGAGTTTGTGTCCTCTTTTACCTGCAGAGATTAAAGAACAGGATGTTGCATTAAATATTTTCTTTTACTTAGAGTCTTACTTGCTCGACAAATCCCAATCGACATTTCCCTAATCATTCTTCGTAGAGCCAAAGAATCTTTAAGACTTGAGCGTAGTGAAATGAATTACTTGAAGTACTCAAGAGGAACGTCAAAGATGGCTTATTATCAAAGAATGAAAAGATTTGGATTTTGTCCTCGGTGCGGGAAATTAGAGCATGACGGAGAATGTAGCAAGAACACTACAAACTCACAAGATGAATGTACCACGCTACTCTGCCAAGACCCCGTACGCCATTCAAGAGTTATGTGAATTGCGAATTTCGAAGTTGAAGTTGTGACCCATGAACTTGGGACGTCTGGTTTTCAAGCTTTCCATGAACGCAGTGTAAATAAAAGCAAAAAAAAAATTAGTGTAATTTCAATTTTTAGTTCTTTATGAAGTTTGTATAGTATGCATGTTCTTATATTGTGTTTGGTTGAAGTTTCTGTGTTTGCATGTTTGTACATATTGTCTTGATGCATATTGTGAGTTTGAATGTTTTTCTCACTTGTCTTGATAAATTTTGGGAGTTTCATGTGTTTTCAATTGCTTTGATGATTTGGTTTGATTGATGATATTATTGAGGAGTGCATGGCTAAGCTTGAGAGAAGAAGCTCAGGGAGGTTCGTAACACTAGGCACTCGGTATGAAATATTTGAAGACTTTCTTGATGGGAATTGTAAGTTTTTGCATTGAACAAGGATGATTCTGAGAAAAATTGGAAGAGCCATCAGACGCTGGGGGTGAGCCGTTGGATGCCAGAATGCACGTTTTTGGACAAAAATTTTTAGTGCAAAAATCCGTCGAACATTGGGTTATACACGTCGGACGCTGGATTCGATGAATTCGGGCAGAAATTTTTTGTGCAAAAATCCGTCAGACGATGGGTTATACACGTTGGACGCTGGAAATGGCGAATTCGGGCAGAAATTTTTTGTGCAAAATCCGTTGGACACTGGGTTCAAGCGACGGACGCCAGGTTCGGGGTTTTTGGGCAGATTTTTTTTCCCAACTTTAAAACACCCAAACCTTCACACCCTCTCACTTTTTACTCAAAACAAAAACCCCTCTCTCTCATTCACATTCAAACACCCAATCACCTTCATAAACACCCATTCCTCTACCCAAAACCCTTCCTCTACAAGAACCCAATCTTTCCAACTTACCCACTCTACCCAAAACCCTTCCTCTACAAAAACCCAATCTCTCCAAATTACCCACTCAATCATAACACCCATTCCTCAATCCAACTTCCTCCACCACAAGAAAGCACAAACACCCAAAACCTAACTTTTGTTTAGTGTTTGCTAGGTGTTTCAAGGTTCAACATGTCCAGAAAAGAAACTTCACGATATGGCTCACGAGGAAGAACTTCCAAGAGGAAACACAAATCTCCAACACCTTCATCTTCATCATCGAAATCATTCAATGGTCATATACCTTCATCTTACCCAACCAACATCGCCGCCCAATATCAGGCTCCCTTTGCAATCTTGGAAGATTGGGAGGGAGAGAGGTATTCCCGATTCTCTTTTCTAGAAACTATAGGACATTTTAAGATAGATTGGGTAGATATGTATATCTTGGGTGTAGATGAACAATTGAGAACTGCTTTAAAACAATTTGGTTGGGAGTACTTTGCCGATAAGGAGGTAAATGCGTATGATAGATTATCTTGTGAATTCTATTGCACGTATAAGGTTACCACTGATCGTAGTTACTTTACGGCATGATTGTTTAACACTAAATTTAAAGTGCATGTTGGAAACTTCAAACAACTTTTTGGACTACGTAAAGGGGGTAGTAATGTTTTGGATTTTAAGCCTAGTGAACTTGCTCATTGAGAATGGCTTGAGATTTCAGGTTTTGATAGGTATGAGAGTGGGTTATCACCTAGTCAACTTATTAAGGAACCACATATTGCAATCTTGCATCGTTTTATGAGTTTGACATTTAGTGGTCAACGTGAGGAGAGTAAAGTTTATCGTCTGCAATTGTATGCCATTCATTGCTTGCGTAATAACATTCTATTCAATACTTGGTTTTGGATGTTTTTAACCGTACTGTGACTGAGAAATGTGCCCAGTTATACCTTAGTCATATTATTGCTGGTCTTGCACAAGATTTCTTTCCTAGAAAATTTGCAGCATTTAAAGGGAGTCCTCCTATAGCCCCAATCAAGATCAACATCCAAAAGCTATACCTCAGCAAGCTGATCGAGAAGACCACTCACAACGGGCACGAGGTTATGACATACAAGGAGTGGGCTAAACACCTGTCAGTCTAGCACCACCTCCCAGCACCCATTCTACCACCAGGCACTTCTGAGCCTCTAGTACCGGAGGATGATACTCCAGCACAAATTCGAGCTATTCATTTGCTGGTTCAGTGCATGGAGGAGGCTCAAACAGAACGATTTGCTCAACAACGTGTGCCAAAGAATGGATGCAAGCATGGGCTGCGAGCTTCGGTGGGAACTTCCCACCACCTTCGAATTGACCAGGGAGCACTCTGTTTCCTTTTTCTTTTATTTTTTTTCATTTGTCTATGTTCTTATGTGCTTGTGTTTATGTTGTTTTATTGCTTTTGTGTGTAATATTTATGTTTTATATGTTTGTTTATTTCCTTTGTTTCGTTGTGGAATATTTGTGTTCATGTGATATTTGTGTTTGTGTCTGCGTGTTTTGAGATAAGTTTATTCATATCTTTGGTGATCTGGTATGGAAGTGTTTCAATTTTGAGCTCTTCAGGGTTAGATCTCCTTGATGCTTCTCAACGTATTGGATCATCTAGATACAACTATCTCAAATTTGCTTTCTTTTTATGTTTAGGTGCTTATTAGTATATTGTTTGTTCACTTTGAGGACAAAGTGTCTTCTAAGTGTGGGGGAGGGAATTGGTAGATTTCTCAAACTTGGTTGTTTAGGTTAGTGGTCTAGTTATGTAGATTAGATTAGAGGGTTTATGTGTGAACCTTGTGAGGAAAATTGAGCCAAGAGAGGAGACACCAGTCTTCAATTGTTCATGAGGGGCATTCTTGAGTTTGGGTGATTGAGGCATCCTACTAGTACTTGTTGTCATCTCGGTTGCGTAGGAGCAAAATGTAGGGGGCAAACTATTTCCTTGATATTGAGCTTTGTACTTACTTCTTAGACAAAATCCCTTGTTTTGACTATTTGAGCTTAACTTCTTTTTGATTATCCTAGCCTAACCAAACTTAGCCTTCATTTCATCATTTCCCTTACCTTTGACTATCGAATTCTTGGACATGTTAGGGATGATGTAAATCGGGTTTAGTTGGTAGGTTGGTGTAAATATGGTTTGAATTTTTGGGACTTTGGTTATTAGAGTGGCTAAAATTGCGAAGCCTAGTGTTATGTGTTTTCATTTGTACTTTTGTGTATATA